>JAECUM010026436.1:0-19823 GCA_016617855.1 Megalonaias nervosa
CAGTCTGTTGCTGTAAAGGGGTAGGTACCACAAACTACAAGTGTATTATGACTGCTCGAGTGGGTGTAACTTATCCGTATCCGAAAAAGTAAAGAAACAGGTATTGGTCAATCGCATGAGTAGACAGCTAATTAGCATCCTTTTACAACCAATTATCAGAAACAGGTCCATTAATTTTGTTTTTATTATAATTATAATTAATTTTATTTATTAAAGTACATTAATTGTTTTTACTTTATACTTTTAAAATTCAGCATTCATCCGATGTAGAATATCTCCGCTTTGTCTCCATATGTAAATGACTGTAAAATTATAGCTTATCATCTAGCATATAATCGCTATTAAAAAGAAACAAAAATATTTTCGACACAAGGTTTTGATATGCACACAAGACATGCATTAAATATATATTGAAGTTTCTATTAGAGGCTGGTTTACTTTCGACAGCGAATCTTTGTGGGAACTGGATGACTTTATTTCTTCAAGGTACGCTTATTTTCGAGGTCTGTTTTATTCCGAATTTTTAGAACATTGATATCATTATGCTTGTGCAGACAGGAATGTTTGCGTTTGTGCAGACACGAATCCTTAAGTTATTACTTATATTTACTTTATTGGGTATATTATAAATTAATTTTATTTTTGTAACCGAGTGTTCTTAAAGATGATAAACAATTCTTATCTTTACCAGTAGCTGTTATCAATACAGTGGTTCGTATCATCTCAAGTATGGAATTAGTCCTGAAAAAGAGATTTTCAAGAGTCGACTTCGCTTAGAGTAAGGGCATTCGTTTATTGTAGTGATCTATCTTAAACCCGGGTTGTTTCTTCTCTTGTTTGCGTTATTATATAAATCACGACGAGCCAGTTTATTTTGGCCGTTTAGTAGTATTTTATAACTTGAGGGAGTTTTCAAAGTTTTCTTTCTTCTATATAATTACACTATGAACATTAATTCTCATTGTATATAAAATAAATATTGTTTATGTTTGTTTTGTTTATGTCGTCATCAAAAAATTGGGAATAATCGCCTATCTAGTTCTAAAGAGTTGATTTTTTCAAGCTTTTTTCTCGGGAGGTTGTATTGTCAACGAAGTTGTAATACATGTAATGGATAATTGTATATATTAATATTTTCTTCGTATTTAGTTTGATAATAATAATAATAATGATAATAATACTAATAATAATAATAATAATAATAATAATAATAATAATAATAATAATAGTAGTAGTAGTAGTAGTAATTTATTATTATTTATATTTCTTTTTCGAGAATTTATCAATTTATTCATTGATTTATTATTCTCTTAAATTATTTATTTACTTTTTTATATTAAAAAATATTCGCTCCCTGTAAAATCAGCTGGTGCATATCTTTTATTCTTTCTAATATTCACGGAATATGTTTGGCATGTTCTCTGACTGATCATGATTCCTTATTTAAAATTAAGTATTCTGAAAAAATGTAACGTCACAAGAAATGCAATTGGAAGTAATGAAATGAAGAAGTGACTAAAATCATATCGTTCAATATTCAAAAATTAAAATTCTGTCAGTTTATCGTTGTTGTATGTTGCCTCTTTTGAAATAAAGGAACAGATGATGTTGTTTTGCGGGCACAGCGGGAAATACCATTACAGGTCGCGGTGTCTGCCCAAATAACGGTCTGTCACGGCCATTACAGGTCGCTGGGTCCGCCCAAATAACGGTCTGTCACGGCGACATAAAGACTCTTGTCAGCAGTTCGGGGACTCTTTTTATAAACAGCAGCAAAAGTAATTAAATCTAACAGCAGGTTCCAAGAAAGTGGTATGCGAGAACTCAGAGTAAAATCTCTCTAGCTCAGTGAGTTTTCAGAGACTCATTTAAGAGACTGTATCTTTCTGAGTGTCAATGTCATTGTCAAATTATTTAATTTTTCTTAGGTCTAGTATAAGTTTTAATTTTGTTAGGGGTGGGTGGTTTGTTGTTCTAATTAATTAAATCAATAATTAAGAGAATGTCCCATATAATTGACATTATTATTATGCAAAAGTGAACACGTCCCATATACAGTACATTAAATTTACTATATGTTATCATTATCTATTTTTAAAACAATAAAAGTCGATATTTATCCTTAACTGTCCAATATGTTCTAAAAACATGTTAGGATACGTGTAACATATGAATCTCAATATGAGACTGAACTAAAGAGATAAGTATATTTAATAGGGAAATATTTTTATCCAAAGAACGAGCCTTGTTCCATGACACTTTGTATTCTCACATCCATATAAATTTTTGCATCAATGGCTGCATTTTAAATACTGAGTTTACTAAGTTTGCTTCATGACAAATAATCAATCATCTAATGGATGCTTTAAAACAGCCACTTATCTTTCAGACCGTGGAAAAGTGATACATGATGATGACGCTTCAATCGCCCAATACATAAAAAATTACTTGTTGGAAATGAAAAGAAAAAATAGACACAACTGCATTCTTTATTTATTACCATAACAATGGAGGCCGATTTGAAAATAATTGTAACACAGTAATAAAAAATTTCATTCCATGGATATTTGAAAGTTTCGAATGAATGTCACTGCAAGCCATGCAAATCTATCATAATCATTCTCTGTCACAAACCTTTTCACACATTTAGAGCAAAAACACATCCGAATGAAACAAAGAAAAAAGGTTGATTAATTCCCTTCAATAACTTTTTCGTGTTTGCTTGTAAGAAGCATCAATTAGACTTTGCTCTATTTTACATTTGGTCAGACATATATAATACCTACAGGATATATGAGATTTGGGAAACGTATATGCTATGACAAAATATTATGTTTTGGTAAAAACAGTGGGTCTACGTATTAATACAAACTCCCTATACAACATCCTTCTTACATCCTTCTTTGTGTATACTTTTCGGTTAGGTTCTTTCTGACGTTACGGCCGGATCAAAGTAACCTAAACTTTACTATAGTCTATGGTGGTTTTAATACGAAAATAGCTTGCATAAATAAAAGTATACAGACTGCAAACAATCTCTGTGAACTGTAATGTTCCAATATCAAATAAAGTAATTAAGATAAAATGATTTTTTGGCGGCTTTATAGGTTTGGATATAGATAGATAGATAGATAGATAGATAGATAGATAGATTGTATTTTGGGCATATAATACAAAAAATGAGGAGAAGCTTAAAGAGAACATCAGGGTTGGTATAACCTAATTTCTTGCAGCAAATTACATTTGTGATAGATTATAAAACAACTTGCCGTATCTGATCACCCTAGTAAGTTGGCTTGACACAACGTATTGACATTGTTGACAATGAAGGCTGAAAAGGACGTTATCTATCTATCTATGTACCTATCTATCTATCTATCTATCTATCTATCTATCTATCTATCTATCTATCTGGAAGAACCACCGACCAACGAAAAGCTACTTGAAAGCTTCTTTAAAATACCAACTTTGTTTAAGTGCAGACACGAACACATGCAAGCAGAGTGATCTGTAAAGGTGAACATCTTAGACCACTTGGTCACTGGGACCCCTACAAGTTTGGCAAATGTACGGTCAAACCTAGCTATATACAAGTATAGTATTCAAGGGAATATAGATGCTGATTTAAAATATTAAAAAAGATCTTCTTAAATATGTTTCAGGAAAGAAGCAGATGTATAGATTACATGAAATGGTGATAAATATCGCAATATGCATCATCAACACTGATGGCAATACAGTCTAAGCTCTTGTAACTACACAAAGCTAGTCTACAACGATATGACAAAAACATTGATAGAATTTATGGACAATAAAGTTAGATTCAAAATAACACGATTCGGTATATGATGGAACGGTTTTATATTCAATCATATGAATAGCAAAATTGAAAAAAAACGCTGAAATTATTCATACACTTAAATTGGTTGACGAAACGTGGATAACTGCTGAAAATAAATGTTCCTGCTGTTGTTGTTCCGTAAACTTCTCGATAGCGCCTAAACACAATTTATCAAGCATTAAGTACCTTTAGACGTTTTTATTTCGTTTTAAATGCATATAAAGAACGGTTTATAAGAAAATTTAACTTAAAATTAACCAATGACACAGAGTGAAGAAAGACTACTAATACGTCTTTCGACTACGAAGGATTGAGAGGATGAATGTACAGAAATTAAAGGAAATCATTACCCGTAGAATCCATAATCTATTTAATCCAGCTGTTAATGCTCGTAGATTCAACGGTGGAAACAATATAGAATTTATATGAATTTTGCTCCAGTTGAATAATATCTAAAGATATTATTTCCAGGAAGATGGGCGATTTTGTATCGTTGAAGTCTAATCTGATGTGGCTGTTAGGAAGGCTAGAAGAACAGTAGATTTAATGTTCATATGGTATCATAAGACTGGAGTTCAAGACACCAATAACATGAGAAAAGTATTTGAGGCTGTAGAAAGAATGTTCGAGATGCTGAATGTGAAATTTTCACAAGAAGTGCGGATCCAAACTTAAGTATATGTATACCGAGTGTTTTACGAAATGTGGAACAGTTTCTGTATCAGTATTCTCGTTACCGTTCTACTTATGAAATTACGTACTTGATTAACATTCTTTCAATCTTGTTAACATCACAATTGTTCGCATCTTCAGTAACTTTCAGACCTGATGATAAAAGGAACCATTAACAAATTACGTCAAATCCTAGGAACTACTGCTTGTAAACGCTTTTCAGATTTATTAGTTTTAAGAATATATGTGATGCAATGACGCGTGTGATTTAAACTTTTTATAACATCTGATATTCTCTCTTGTTTGCTTTGAGTTATTAATTTTTCTATACTCTGCCATGCAAGTATGGAAAATAATATACTTACCTCATGAATGCTCCTCTCCCCTCTTGAAGTATGGTGAGGTAACACAAAAGTCTTAAGAAATATTTGTAGGATTTAGTACTCTGGATCTCAGATGCTTTGATCCTACTAATTTGTATTCAATTTGTATTCCATCCATACACTAATTCCCATCAAAATAGCTATAAATGTTTCCTCATATTTAATATTCTCGTTAGAGGTGTGGTAGAAATCACTAAGCTGGGGGTGATTGGGTTCTCCAAAGAGACGTCTGGATGTATGGAACCATAGAGTGCTAAGACATCATCCAAGTTGTTTAAGTAATGGGTTCCCAAACCTCGTTGTATCAACCTTTCATAGAGGTGTTATGTATGTTTAATATGTATTATTTGTTGGCATTTCTTAATGATTATATCTTATCTGTATTTTGTACTTGACTTTTGTCCAAAATCAAGTTAATGGTGTAACTGACTAGTGACATTTATTTTGTAAACAACATAATACATAGCTAATATTTCTCTATGATTGTGAATTCAATATTCAGATCATTATTAATCGTAAACATGTTTACTCTTTCGTTAGTTTGGGATTAATAATAAATGTAGATTTAAATACAGTTGGTTTCGTTGAAGTATGGGTCTTCCATTGACATACCTGTGACATGAATAGAAATAATGTTCATTGGTTTTGGCGCCCTCTCCACATGAACAAATAAGAATGTCACTTAAACCTTCTCTGTAGATATGCTGCTGTAGGGAGATATAATTATTCCTCAGCTTTGGGTCTATAATCGACAATTTTTTATCACCATGTTTAAAGGTGTTCAAAGTATTAAATTTTTAAGCAGTGATAGATTGAACTCCATCAGCCACGTAATTGGGCGTATACCATGTGAAAGACTGTTCCACAAATTCACGCTGGATGGTATAAATGATTTCCTAAAAGGAGCATATCTGCATGCGACTGAAATAATGTCAGACATATCACGTAATAGATATCAGCTTATCTCCATTAAAAATAAATTCTTCTAAAAATGTGGAGCATCGCCGTTGATAATTCTATTGAGAAGTTACTAGCTTTGTTTTACTGGTTATCCTTTTATTTACGGAAATAAAACCTGTTTCTAAATATAAACTTTTTTTTTTTTTTTTCTTGCATAACAAGGTACATCATTGATCACGCGGGCACCTTCAAGATATACCTTTTCTATTGTAATCGAACTCTCACCACTACGACTGTCCCAAGCGACACTGGTATATTCCAACAAGGGACTAATATAAGTCCGATACAGTTTTGAAAGAAGTGTTTTGAAAAGCTTACGCTTTTAATGCTCTCAACAGTTCTCATTTGGATTTCCTATTTTGGCTATCTTCAATATATTGGCTCCAATTAAAATAGTAAACTCAAAGTGTCTATGGGAATTAAAACAGTGTGGACTTTTTCAAATAGTTCAAGCGCTTGCATATTTGACCATTTCGAGAACATTACTTTTGTTTTCAATGTGATGAATTCCACTGTTTGGACCAATCATTGTGTTATTTCAAATCATTGTTTCAACAATATCACTTGCATAAAACAAGAATAATAAAGAACCGAATGCTAAACCTTAGGGTAGTCCTTCATATTTATTTTTCATAACACTAGGTATCGAATTCTTAATAATAACACTTTGCTCACAATTGAAAAACTAGCTTTCAAATCAGACAAATAGTTCATAATCTATTCCATATTCCCCAAGTTTAAAGACAAGTCCTCGATGCCACACTCTGTCGAATGCCTTAGGGCAAGAACACCATACAACCATCCTCGTTGTTTTCTCGTGATAGATATAGAATATGGTAAATTTAGATTAATTTTAAATGCTATAGCGTTCGAAGGTAAGAAGACAGATTTTTTACTTATAAAAGGACCACTGATATGAACGAAGTTGTAATACAATTGTAATGCTATTTTATTCATTTTCATGTTACACATCTCATGAAATTCGCGCTGATCACACATACTTCAATTCTTTAAAACATTCTTGTCAACATTATTATGTCTAACAGATATCATGACATTATTAGTACTGATTTAATAGGGTTCTGACCTTAACCACAAAACTCTCTAACTGGGTCTCCATTTAACACATCCGTACAAAGTGCTGAAACATTCTTATTCATTTGCCGTAAATCAACTATGCCTTCATTTGGATAGTCACTTGTATCATAGATTTTGATGTCATCATTCATGGCACTTTAAATGGTTCTGTCTCAATATGAATGCATAAAAATCAGCATCAGTGATGAGTAGTCTCGCTCCATTATATTATATGTTTTTCAACTTGGCATATAATTCATATATCAAGCACTTGCTTAACTCTAACACTTTGAAACCAGCTTAAATTAGTCTTGCTTATTTGATTATCATGTTTTTTCTTCAAACTAAATAACGCTAAGCCAACGTCAGTAATTATTCTACTAGTAAATGATAGATCTTTCTGGCATACGAAACACTAATTTTTTCATCTGGACATATTTTAACTGTTACTCCTTTGCTGAGATTTTCGCTCTATTTACAAAACACTCTATTTATTAATTTGAAGATGATTGTCACGAAATTATTTTGTAGCTTTTTGTCTCAAATTCGTATCCAGTTATATGTAGAACTCAGGCTATAGTTGTTGTTCTAACAAGACAACTCTGTATAATAATAATAATAATAATAATAATAATAACAATAATGATAATAATAATAATGAGGACTTGTATAGCACCTAATCTTTAGAAACTCTAAGCGCTTTATAACATTAGACAACACCTAAAACATAAGATAACCATATATAATGATATGATATATATAATGATATGATTACAAAAAAACATACACCATGAAATTAGAAAACATAAAACATGCTGAAAATATTTAAGGTAGGAAACATTATGAGGTCTTTAAGTTTGTACTTGCAGTCGAAATAGATGAGTTTTAAGAGTGCTTTTGAATGAGATCACTGTGTCTTTGTGTCTAAGTTCAGTGGGCAATTCGTTTCACGTTGCTGGGCCCTGGTATGCAAAAGAACGTTGTCCATATGATTTCGTTTTCATAGTGGGAATAATGAGAATACGATTGTCAGAAGAGGAGCGTAAGTATCTTGCTGGTGTGTACACATTGGTGAGGCCGGATAGGTATGTTGGACTGGAGCCCGTCACTGAAACGTAGCACAGAGAACAAGTTTTTTGTTTGATTCTGGATCGAATGGATAGCCAGTGTAGGGTACTGATCGTGGTACTTTAAGGATGATCCGAGAAGCTGTGTTTTGAACTTTTTGAAGTTTCTGGAGTAGATATTGAGATGAACCAAACAGAAATGAATTACAGTAGTCCAGTCTTGTAAGTACTAAGGAACACGCAAGTGTTTTAGTTACATCAGCTGAAAGATACTTGGCAATGGAGCTGATGAGTCTCAGCTCAAGATATGCAGCCTTGCATATGTTCATGACATGTTGTTGCAATGTGAGAGTACTGTCGAGAGTAACACCTAGGTTTCCTACTGACTGTGTGAATTTAATTTTGGTGTAAAGAATGTGAATGAGAAAGTCTTTGTGTTGTAATCAGAATGGCTTTAATTTTATCATCATTCATCTGCATCTTGTTACATGTCATCCATGATTTCACATCAGAAATGCACCTCTCTATGCCTTGGATGGTAGCATCAACTTCAGTTGGGTGGCTAGATTTGTATATTTGGATGCCATCACCGTACAATTGGTGAGACACTGGATGATGATCTATGACATTTGAGACCGGCTGAGTGTATAGAATGAAGAGAACAGGTCCAAGAACAGACCCCTGTGGAACACCACAACATAGATCAACTGGGCTGGAGTGTATTCCATTTGCGGACACAATTTGTGTCCTGTTGACCAAGTAGGACTTGAACTACAGTAAGGCTGTATCGTGAATGCCAAATACATGCTGGAGACGGTGAGGTAATATATCATAGTCTATTGTGTCAAATGCTGCAGACAAATCAAGGAATGGTGAGAACTGTAATCTTTCCGCTATCCAAAGCAGAGAGATGGTCATTAACTACTTTCAGAAGAGTAGTTTCAGTACTGTGGAAAGGGCGATATGCAGACTGTACATTGCTAAAAAGACTGTTTGAATTCAGATGAAATACAATATCTTTCTCCATGTTAAACATACTTTATATGAAAGGCTATAAGCTTCTGAAGTAAATGTCATCCTTCGCTTTATTTCGCAATGTACATTACAGTTTTGGTAAATTTGTTTATGTACCATTGTAATCAATTATCAATAGCTTTCGCAAGGAAAATATATCATATTCATCTGGAACTAACTTCTCCGGAGTTTATAAATAGTTCTTGAAATGTTCCTGCAAGTTTAATGGGAGCCCAAATTCCATTGTCATAATTATTTGGCATTTAGTACATCTTTTCTTCAACCCCTCTAACTTGTTCGTTAGTTGACTATCCCAATCATTTTCCGGCATGTTTTGGCTCATAGGCCACGTCTGAGGTTTGATCTATATACATAATGAATGACCTTGACCGTGATCTTGACTTTTCTCATTCTGCGTCATATTTTCATACGATCCTTGTCCAAGTAGTATTTGTGATTTGTTTCTGCGTATCTATATAGTATCGCCTAGTATTCTATTTTCCACCACTTACAATATTACCCGTCAACAGCACTAATTTTGCACCCGATTCCTTTAAGGAGGTATCATTTGGTAATACAGGAGCACTATTATACTTGGTAATACAGGAGCACTATTATATTTGGTAATACAGGAGCACTATTATAATGACATAATCAATTTAGTAAAGCTTCATAAAGACATTACGAAACTGCTCAAAAGAGTGACACAGCATAGTATCACAGCGTCGTAACCATGATGATCACTTAATAGAATAAAGCTTACATGTTCTATGTCTTTATGTACTTGATAGTAGTCTTCGCTGATCATGTTTGATCGCTTTTATCAGTAAACAATTTCAATTGGTAGTTTAGGTCTTTAATTAAATCCATCTTCTCGTATGGGTAAATGCCATTCCTGTAATATTTAGCTGTCATTTCTATACAACATGTTTTTGTTTAATAGCTAACATTCAAATAGTAGGATCTCTTTCCACTCATATTGATTCATAGATAAAATAAAATCCGAATCGTTTCTAAGTCAAACATGTTTTCTCTAATGAACTTCAAAACTTGAGGAATTTCAGCTAGGACTGAACGTTATACTTAAATGCAAATGACGTTTGCCTTTATTCAGCTTAGCCAATTACTCCGAAATAACAAACATTCTTGCTGTAAATGGCATTGATCCGTCTCTTCCTTCTTGCAATATAATATTTCTTTACCCGCAAAATCACATCAGACGAAATTTTAATACATCCACTTCACTCTAACTAGGCTAGTTAATTTTTAATTTGAACGTTCTCGAATCCCAAAAATATAAAAAATGCAGAAATATTTCTCGGCTGCTCACCCAAATAACTTATTTCTAGGATAAGCTGTACGCCAATACATATGTACATTCATTCAACAATCGTCTTGCAACCTGTCAATAATGGTATCACATCTCTTAACTGATGAATAAAGTGCATCAAAGGTCTATATTCTCAATTTATCACATTTCCTCTTTCTCTCCCCAGGGTTCGATTTTTGTTCACGGAAGTATTGTCCCCTGGGCAAGTGGTTTCTGAAAAATCCTTGTCAATTTATAAAACAAAACTATATGCCACTGTCAAGTAAACAAACCTAAAAATCGAACCATGATTAAAAATTGAACCATCCTGACTCTATGTCAAGTTAATAATAGTTTACAATACTTAGTTAAACCCTTTGATTATTCACTCCACTTTGGAAGGAAAAAAAATGAGATTTTAAATATTTGTCACTCCGCGCTTCACTGGGACAAGAATTTGAATGTGCAATACACGTTTAACATTTGTCAATCTCACCACGCATGGAATTCCAAACTTTTGTCTACAACAGAATGTCAACCAAGCATTCATCATTTCAGATTAAAAGGACCCAACTGACTTCTGTCTGATATAAAGTTCTCTTTTGCAACGCTGAATTATCGAGGGAGTAATATTCGATACCTATTGTGAAAAATTACTCTGTATTCCGACTCTAGTTCTCCCTTGCGATTAACTATCAGATGATATCTTCCCATGCGCAATTTAGGCCTATTAACTTTCAGTTTCACATCTTCCTTGATCAGGAAAGAAAAACTTTGTGTAGCTTCATAAGAGAATTTTGTACCGGTATGAAAACAGTACTTTGAAATGTAGTATTCGTACCTCCATCGGATAAAGAGTTGAAGCATAATAACATTGAAAGAATCCGGTAAATGCGTTAACTATGTATATTAGGTCAAAGACGATATTACGTAATGTTATGACGGGTTTGATGGGAACGTTATGTTCCCTTTAATCATGCACAACACCAACCCATACTTTATCTCTAGATACAGAATATTATGTTTGCTATACGATAAAACAAAACTTGCACGCGATTCCACCGATAAGAAATGATAAAAAAGATTAGGTTTTCGTATTAAGCGATATTTGTTTTTATCTAAACTTCTTTCTCAGTCATCACATCTGGAGAAATATAACGAGATCTGACTATCAGCTATGGATTGCTGATTTAAACACGTGTTTATCTTCTTGGTAAACTTTGGGTTCTCGTTTGATCCGCGGTTTATCAGATTTAGCTTTCAACAGGCTTGTAAAATGAATTGACGCGCAGTCACGGTCGTTAGCGACCTCTTTACCTGAAGTCATTGAAAAGCAGCGCCATCGCACGGTCGAAAGATATTCACCAGCTAGAATCTTTCTGTTATGTATACATTTGAATGGAGCAGCAAGATTCACAAGCTAATGTGCAAAACGACTTTCTCAAAAATTAGATCATTATTAGCAGTGGTAGGACTGAATTGTGGTTCGTTGTCTTAATCCATGTGTCTAACGCATTTACCCTAATCTGAAGGATCATTAATTCTAGTCACGCTCTGGGATGCTCAACCAAAACCACTAATTCTAGACAAGCTCTGGGATGTTCAACCAAACCCAGTTCTTGGATTTATTTGCAGTCTTTATTATTTTTCTAGTGACAAATTTGTAAACGGCGAAAGTTTCCTTTGGTCTTTTTACATCTATTAATAAAATTTTAACAGTAAAACTGTCGTCCTATATAGCCAGCACATGTTTAGCGAAGAAAATTATATGTGGCCGACCAGCAAAATAAAATTTTTTATGAAAAGAACAACAGTTCATAAATTCCAGAAAGCAAATCAATAATTCAACTATTTTATTAAGGTTGCTAAAATGTCACTAGTGCCTGTGTTGTAGATTTAACCAAGGATTATTTTTTTTTTTCTTTTCTTTTCTTTTAAATTGAACTTCTGAAGAATAGTTTTAAATTCAGCAAAGTATCTATCAACAACTAGATGTATTGTACATATCTAAGGAAACAATTTCTAACCTTCTGGGTTTTTGTTTTTTTTTTCACTTTGAATGCTGACCATCTAATTAAAACGCTTTACAGCCACATAAAGCTTTTGTCCCTCTTCCTACTGCAACTTGCTCTTGCATGGCCATTGTGTATGTAACAGCCATATCTTGTGAAGTGTACATAACTGCTGATTTGGGTGGAGGGGGAGGTATAGAAATATGGTAAGGGTCGAAATTTGGTATACGCATTTACTGAAAAAAAGTGATTCACTGGCCTGACTGAAAACCTGGAGAGAGGTATATATAAAAGAACACAAGAACACCTAATCGTAATATGGATATAGAGTAAATCTTTTGCAAACTCTGAGCGCTAAAGCGGAATCAAACGTTTTGACCTCGTCAAAAGTGCGTGTGTGTGTGTCTGTCTGTGTGTGTGTGTGTGTGTGTGTGTGTGTGTGTGTGTGCTTGACCTAGCTTTAACAATCTGAGTCATATCGCTACGATATCTGCAGTGTGTCAGTTTATGGTGATATCTAGCACCGGGGCATCACGCCGTAAACATGTAACACCATGTCCCACCCAGTCACATTATCCTGACACCAGTCCGACCAGTTCTAACACTAACCTCTCAATGCTAAACGCCATGCGAGGCAGCTGTTAGTACCATTTTTATAAGTCTTTAATATGATTCTGCTGGGATTCGAACCCGCGACCTCCCGCATCCAAGGCGGACGCTCTAACCACTAGGCCACCGGAGCGGTTATGAGTTATAAGTAGTTTTTTTTTCCCCTGTTTGCTGAGGTCGCAAACAAGAGAGGGCTTTACACGGGGAGTGTTCGAATCTTTCGAGTAATGCTGACTATTTAACTTATTGATTAACGAAGTTTTACATTATTAGTATTTGTAAGAGTTAAAATTAGCAAAGTAAAATGTAAATCAGGTAAGTTAACGAATTAATGCATAGTCCTTTGTGCGGTTGCCATTGTTGATTGATTTTGTTTCTTTGGGTTTTTCTTGGGGTTTTGGGGGGTGGGGGGTGGGGGAGGTGGGTGCGTGCGCGATAGATGAACAATGGAACTTACTTTTATCATTAGAAATTGCTGAAATGGCATGGGATTCCACAAGAACACCTAAATATTTATTTTCGGCTTTTTTTCCACATAATTCAAAAGCGCAGACGATTCAAATACCAATTCTATATGTGTAATCGAAAGACTTAAGAGACACACAGCTAAAGTAACAATGACGTCACTCGACTGTGAATATGGTATTGATTTAATTATCAACTACCTCTCCCTACCACACCCTACACCGCCATATGGTATGACTGTGTGCAAGACCTAGCCCTCTTTATATCGCTTCAAAGTGATTTCAAGTATCTAATATTATAAAATTATTTGTGACAAATGACATTGGTCCGGATTCATCTACTGTAATCGTAATCAATCCCGTTTATATATTTTTCAATGGAACAGTTTCATGCTATGTTTTTTCAGTGCTGCTGCTGAGCTTTGTGGTGGGTTATTAGTCTTGGAACGCTAGATGTACAAAAAGGCCACATATATCTGTTCATTTTTAAGCAATGTTCTAACTTATTATATCACTTTCTTTAAGAGTGAAACCCATTGTTAATTTCTTTAGCTTCCCGTTTCATTTTATACTTAACGTTCTGTTTACTTACATTCACTTATCATAATTTAATGGCCTTCAGTGGACTTCTCTCTCTCTCTCTCTCTCTCTCTCTCTCTCTCTCTCTCTCTCTCTCTCTCTCTCTCTCTCTCCTCATGCTCTATTTGCTGCAGTCTAGACCGCGGAATTAAACAGGTACTTTCCTACAATTGGTTTCAATAAATTAACTCTATTGACTTATGCCGTGCTTTTACAAAATAAAATGGTACAAGCCACATCTTACGTGTGAGTAACCACCTTCTAATATTTCCTCTTCGCCTGACACCCCCACCTCTATTAACGCAGAGTGAGGACATTTGTGTCATGTAGACTTATGGTTTTATTAGTGTCCATGGTTCAATGTTGCATATGCAAATCTGCTATTAGATAATTTGAAAACTGAGGAATTTGCTTTAGAAAGGCATCACGTGAATTGAGTTTCATTTAAACTGAAGTTGCTTTGTCTTTTTTGCAAGCGACGGCAATAATTGTGTTTATTTCCTCCTATTTTAATTCCTCTCAGATTCTTAGAAGTTAATTGCTTACAATGTAAATACAATACACTGGCAAACACAATGGAACATATTCTTGAATTTCTTGGCTATTGACCATTAGGTCACTTTATTTGCTTGAATGGACATCTGCAATTAACGCCCATGTCTTTGACATGACATTTCAGAATGTATGCAGGCTATTATTTATCTACGCACTCAGCAAGTCAACGTCAAAATTGGCCCAGGGTTAGTTAATGTCTTTCGAATTAAACACAGATAAAGGAAATTTGGTTTAGGAAAGGCTTGTCTAAATATTTAAACAAACAAATATTCTCACCAAATACCACAAAATAATCTTAGTTTTGTCCTTTCAGTCCTTTTGGACATTGAGTTTTGACCATCATTCCACAAAAGTGTCTTATTAAACAATCTCCGTTGATCGGAAATAGTGGTGATATTAGCAGCGGCAGAAGTATTTGTGTGATAGTGATATTGAGAGTGGATATAACAGTAGTAGTTATAGTAACTGTAGTAGTTATGGCAGATCACATAAACCATGTTAGCAGCTTCTTAAAGGTCTTGATGAAGTTTGTCTAAAGCATTTCGTTTTCCATCTTTACCAATGGAAAGTAAATAACGTTCCTAATCAGAATGATTCATTTGGGAGACATACAAAATAACGTAGCTGCTTAAAATCTAATACAATCCTAACAGTTGTTCTATTTCCTTGATATATAAATGTTTCAAAGTTTGTAATTAGCTGTCCAAATGCTTTTAGACAGTGTAGGAGAGCGCAAAGTAGCTTGTTTGTAAATGCGAACTTAAGCGGATATCCCTCCGTCCTATTAGCTGAATCCATCTTTATTTCCAGACAGACAAATCCCGAGTTAATGATCTTGGGCTCTCGTGACATCTATAGCTCCTCTGTGTACAATGATTTCAAGATTCGGACCAAAATTAAGACGAATAAGATTTTTTTTTGTTCTTTGCTGTTTCGGAAGTACTGAGTCAGGCAAAATTACAAGGACGTTCGGTCTTCTCAATAAATCCTGAATCCTGAAAGGAACCCTCTTCAAATAGGCCGAGGTTCAACACTGGTTGATGTGCCAAAGTGGCGTACACATTAGCAGTCGCCGATAGAGCTGAAACAAATACTATTTACCTTTTAGAATAATTGTTGAATGTATTCGGATAGAATTCGAAGCTATAAAACCCATGCTTTTTCTTTGTCGACTTTGATATTGAATGTATCCCGACCTACCGCCAAGCTGCATTTACAACAGTGAACTCAGTCAAATAATTATAACGACATGTAAATGTAATTTAGGGATCTTGATTTCGAGATTCAGACTAAAAATCTAATGAATAAAGACAATATTTAATTTTTTACACTCGATAGAAAATTACGGGGAGCAATTGTGTACTTTTCAAAGCTGTAGCACGCTTTTTTCACCCAAGCTATGGAAATGTTATGCTCTGTTTGACACAGAACTATTAGGAGGAAGAGCTGGATACAGAACCACATTTTAGAATGATTTTATGTTTTTAGGAAAATCATGAGTACAATGTCATCTGTGTACCCTTTGATAAATCTGAGCCACTAGTTGTGTTATCGTCATAAACAAACGGGTCACATGCGATATATTATCGTCATAAACAAACAGGTCACATGCGATATATTATCGTCATAAACAAACAGGTCACATGCGATATATTATCGTCATAAACAAACAGGTCACATGCGATATATTATCGTCATAAACAAACAGGTCACATGCGATATATTATCGTTACGAGATCGTGGCATCCTCAGTAAACTCAATCTGTCAATAACGGTCAAGTAGACTGTAACTGAAAGAGAGAATGAAATAGTAGTTATCACAGAGTTGGTAAGCTTAACATATAGTGTGCGCAGTTTTAATATTTTTGATATGATAAAATGTTAACATATCACTTGATCGAAAGAGGGCGGTGGGAGGGGGTGATCCTCTAAGATGAACCCCAGCCTATCATAAGCGTGATTTCAGTTTTAACTTACAGGAGCAAATAAACTCATCTGTGTTTAAAGAACAATGTGGACACTTGCAGGTCTCACAACTGACAAAAAATTCTCAAACCACAACATTTTCTTCGTGGCAAAATAGCACCAAATCTTTTTTCGGGGTAAAATACCTCCAGCTAGCTAATGTTTCAGCCTGTAATATTTGTGTCTACACTCATATTCAATTAAACCTTGTTTAAATGTACATATTTATGTGTAATTATAAATCACTAGGATTACAACTGTATTTATAATTTTCTCCAGGCTTTTAGAGCTAAAATAAACATTCTTATAATTGTATAATACGCTGAAAAATCCTTCGGATGTAAGTTATTTAGACCCTTTTCCCTTCTCCTGTACTCTGTATTATCTTTCCCTTCATTTCTTACCACAATTTAGTTAAATCTTAAAGTTTTAATTAGCCCGTATACCTGTAGTTGTATGCTGCAAGTTAATTCATTCATTGTTAATTTGCCCATTGCTTATTATACGAATATGATTGTACGTCATGCGAACGTGAGAGGGTGTTATATATATATATAGATTTTTAATATTCCTCTGGACAAAGCTAAATCGTGTCTATTTGCAGTGAGATCCCTTGCTCGGCATATGACCCTGACCTTCAATAACAGCCGGTGAAACCTAGTCGAAGCGAAATGCAATAAGTTCTGAAGATTGGCTTACCATGTGCTTTCTTTGGCAAAAGGGGTGAGTGTTGAATGCAGGATGACTGTGCAATTGCATTGTCTTAGCTTATATTGGGCGATTTTAAACATTTTGGTCGGAAATCACAAAGGTGGGTGGGTGAGGTTTGTTGTTAATATTATGGTTATAGATAAAGGTTCATTGTTCTCCTACCTGTACGCTTATAATGTTCCATTACTGTACGTCTGTCATTGTTCTCCTACATGTACACTAATAAATTTCCACTACTGTACGTCTGTCATTGTTCTCCTGCCTGCACGGCTAAAATTATAGTGACGGTTAATACCAACACTGACAACTGCTAGCTTGACGTATGATAAGGATGACGCAATAATGGAGAAGAAAACGTTTCAACCGAACTCTTGAACTCTGAATTATTAAAAATGTTGTATGGGACATATAAATGGTTTGAAACTGCAGTCATAAGAAAACGGATTTTGTCTTACTTCTCAAATGGAACCTGGGTTTTGAATCATTAAGTGACCATTTTTCTGACACCATACTTACTGAATATACATACCTACTTCTAAGCAAATTTCAGAGCAAATGTCACAGATTAACAGTAATTAAATACGTTCAGCTTCATGAAGAAAGCTTTTTAATTTACAGTACTTTCAAACTCTCTGTTTTTATGTTTTAATTTACAACAAAAATTACTGATGCATTGTACTTAAAGGTGATAATGTAAGCATATACGTTTAAGAAAATGAAGATTCGGTCTCTTTCTATCGTGCGGACTAGATTTTTAATATTCCTCTGGACAATTGTAAACAATATTGTCCTGTTTTCTTCTCCTTATTTTCTAATTGAAAATTCTCAAGAATTAATATGTAAATAGACATACACTTGCCTGCGTGCCCTAGTGATGAACAAATCGCAACATTATTGTAACAAGATGTAATTCTTCTTTATTTACATCCCAGTCAAAACATTGGCTGATCTTTGTGATACGTCTACATTTATTTTGCAAATCTTTATCAGTTTTATCCTCATATTCTCTAAAGAAAATATGTCTCTCAGTAATACTGATAGACAAATGAAAAGTTCTTCCACTTAAACTTGCTTCTTAAAAAGATGTAAAACAAACATTCCGCAGACCATATTTTTAAACTCTGAAGCTGAAATGGATACTGAGCGAATTTGGAAATTTAGATGATTTGCAATGTGTCAGCCTCAACTACAATTTCTCAGCAGTATATACAGTGAAAAGCCCGAGGACTGCTCGTCGCCACTCCCCCCACCCCACCTCCATAATCCCCAGCAACAAAAGAGGCCACTTTCACCCAATATGACTGCATTTCTTAAAATTACAAATGTGTGTTGCCATTTTTTGAATAATTAAATATGATAGAAGTAAATCATTCACAATATTTATAATTGGGCTAGTACTGAATATTTATATTTCTGAAAGAAGTTCCAGGCTGGAGGTGCAATACGGGTTGCGATTGAACATCTGTATCGAACCAGCCATGAAAGATTAAATGGATATGTTATAAAAATGTGTTTCGTATCTTGAACAAATACTGTACCTGTGTTTCTTTTTAAACCTTGTTTCCATTGTGTTCCGAGTCTATGCTCTTAAAATAATTAACAGAAAAGAGTGAAGACAACAAGCATTGTAAAATTTAACACATAATTTATTTCCCTAGAATACAAAGTGAAAAATGAGAAAAAAAAGAACTTAACTTAACCGAAGAGATCCAAAATTGAAGGCGATGACATATCTGTTATGGCCTGCGAAGTGCTGATGTGTCAACAGTCTCTTGTTGAAGCAAAGAAATATTATTCCAGGTTTGAATTCAGTATAAATTCCAATGAATGTCTTTATCCAAGAATTTTATCAGAGCACTCTTGTATTTCCAGAGAAAATAATCACTTGAATTCAATAATTTGAAGAAAATAGAATTCAGTCCAAACTGGTCAGAACATAATACAACATAAAGTGCTAGATGTTAAAGCACGACTGGTAAAATCCTCATAGTCACAAGATAATATAGTTCTCTGCTTGATCTCAGGTCACAATTAGCATTTTCTAAAAACAACCATTACCTAATGGAAAATAACCCTCTAGAACAGGGACGGGCAACATGCGGCCCGCGGGCCTGACCCGGCCCGCGACGGGATTTTGACTGGCCCGCGGTCACATCCGGCCGCGATCTCCTACTACTTTCTTACTGCGTCGCAGTAACAGTGACTGTTAGTTATTCTTTTAGTAATCCGGCCCACCAAGAACTTCATTTTCCCATATCCGGCCCGCCGACTAGAGAAGTTGCCCACCACTGCTCTAGAATGATCTAATGAGCCTTGTTTATTTACAACACAATAACCTATAAACTTCACCTAGGAATCTCCAAAACCCTGAACAGTTCAACATATTTACTCCTTCTTGTTTACCTGAATAATAATTCTGTTAATAAGCTCATACACATAGAGGATAATGAAGCTATTATTAGTTGTTTACATAAACAAAATAAAAAAGTCAATCAGGTCAAGCAGAAATGAACTCAGTTTTGGACAAGGTCAAGTCCAGCAAACAATGTTACATTACAATAACATGTAATGAAATTAAAACAAAATTAAAACTAATAAACAAACA
>JAECUM010026438.1:0-43510 GCA_016617855.1 Megalonaias nervosa
TGACATGGCCTGATGTTTGCAACTATCTTACAGATACACCTGGTAAGTTTTTTTTTTAAACAAAATATTTTGTTGAATTGTACACCTTTTCCTTAAATCTATTTTTCTTTAATTAAACTATAACAAAATCTAAAGTTTTCAGTCGGTATTACCTGTGATCCTAATTATTATTTTAAAGTTCTCATTATTTTATATTTTGTCATTATTATTCTTTAATTGTCCTGTTAAACCTTGGTTAATAAGCACTAAAAGTTGTGTATTTTTCAACCTATGTACATTTATCCGCACTGCGTTTATAATAATTTTTTTTCTCTTCCTTTTGCAAGGAGTGTACACCAAAGAGTCAATGAAAAACTACAGATGTCTTGAGGCACACAACTTTTTACTATCAGGATGGGTGCAAACAGTATATTATATGCAGCCTGAGAAAAGCAACAATTTTGTTTTGAAGGCTGATGTCAAGCCATCATGGACAATGACAGATGAACCTCATCATCCATGGATTGCTGTTACCAGTGAAGGAAGGGTCATTACAGCACATTGTGATTGCATGGCAGAGTAAGCATTTTTTAAAAAAGTTATATAAACATTAGAGTAGTCGTATTCTAGTTGGGTAATACTTGTGATAAGAGAAATCGAAGGGAGAAAAACGAATGTGAGTGTCACTGGCCTCCAACTGGAGATAGATAGCAAGGAAATAATTGAGAAAATGGAGAAAAAAATGAAGATCAAGGTGCTGGACAGCCAGATGGCGAGAGTATGGGGATTCCAAGAGGTTAAAACTGGAGTGAGGACCATCACAGTCAAGAAGGAAGATGTTAAAAACATACCCACTTACTTCTATGTAATGGGGTTTAAGGTGAAGACATGGTACAGAGGGTGTGAATTGGAAAGAGCGTGCCCCAGATGTAAACAGATCGGGCATGCGGCAAGAGATTGCAAAAATCCGGCGGCACCCAGGACGTATGCAAATATGGTCAACAATAAGAATGTGAACCTTACAGAAGAAGAGAATAACGAATTTCAAGTGGCAATCACGAGACTTCTGGAACAAGTAAGGAAAGAAAACGAAGAAAGGATCAGAAATGAGGAAATGGAAAAAGAAAAAGAAATAAATAAAGAAACACAGGAACCAGGGGAACAAGAAAGAGGAAATAAGGAGCTAGAAGAAGAAGAGGAACTGTCAAAACAACAAACAACAGAAGACATAGAGCTCCCAAGCGAAGTTAAAGAATGGGGAAATTGTCTAAGCCCCAATAGCACAGGGTTGACCAATACCAACGTCCAAGACATATTGAAACAAAACCAATATTACATCCTTTCGGAGGAAGAAGAAGAGCAAAAAGAAGAAGAACATCAGCAAATAGGAGAAATGGGGACAGGGATGATACAGGACCTAATAGGAATACATCCATTGACATCCACGCCTGTGCCAAAGGAGAGAGCGAAGAAAAGAAAAATTGCCAAATCGGTATCTAGTACCAGTAGCAAAAGTGAGGCGGCATCACCAGATGGAATACAGACGGAAGGAAAAAAGGAGCAAAAGAAAGGCAAAAAGAAAAAAGAAAGAAAGAACAGGCTAGATGTATCAGAAAATGCAGAAAAAAAAGGAGACATAAATAGAAACGAAGACGAAGACATTGATATCACAAACATAGATAGGGAAAACGACATGGACACAGGAATGGACACGGACACGGATACGGACATGGCTGGAAATGAAATGAGTATAGTAAAGGACAACGAGACGGAAATGCAGACATGTAATACTGGACTAATGACTGACAAAGAGGCTTCTAGCATTACTAAATCAGAGGGGGGAACCAACCCCCAAGAAAATACTGATACTGAATCCAATCAAGTATAAACTTTACACAAATTAACTGTAAATTAGGAATATTAGAAAACAAATAACAATGTAAATGACATTTAAAACACAAAACTTAAAGATGCAAGATGGCTACCTGGAAGGAAACACAGAAAATGGAGGAAAAAAACCTCCATATTGTATCAGTTAACATAAATGGAGTGGATAAAGGAAAAATGGATAAGTTGTGTAATTTATATCCAATATATGATATTTATTTAATACAAGAAACCCACAATGGTTTTACAAAGGATGTAATAACTTATGTAGAAGAAAAACTTGACGCAATAGTTGTTTTAAGTGATTATATAGGGGCTGATGTAAAGGGAGGGGTAGCCATAATATTAAAAAATAGAAACCACATAAATTGGGAAAGAATAGAGGAAAAAAAGGGACTAGAAGGGAGAATGCTACATATCAAAGTTAATGGAATTAATATAATAAACGTATACTTTCCAGCAAACAAATATAAAAAACAGAATTTATTGAAAAAATAGACAAATATATAAGTGAATATTCAATGAAAGAGACAGTACTAGGAGGGGATTTTAACTGGGTAAGGGACAATGTGGATAGGAAAGGTGAGTTGACATCAAATGACATAATTTTTAGGAACTCCATGATGGATCTTTTGAAAAAACACAAGTTGGAGGATATTTATAGGAATTTAAATTTATTAAAAACTGAATACACATATGAATATAAAAATGGATTAGCTAGTAGATTGGATAAATTTTATGGGAACTTCTTCAATAAAGGTATATATATAGATGCAAATATAATAGATTACAAAATTTCGGACCACAAATTAATAGATATGGAAATTAAGATAAAAAGTAACTTTAGATGGGGAAAGGGGACATGGAAATTAAATAATAAACTTTTAGAAGATGTAGAATTCATAAAAGAAGTAAATTACCAAATAAATAAGATGTTTAAAATAGAGGTTAGGGATATTTTAAAACAATGGGATAAGTTCAAAAAGGTAATTAAAAAAATAGCAATTAACTATAGTAAAAGATTAAGTGAAATAAGGAAAAAAGAAAAAGAAGAGATAATGTTGGAATTAAGGAGAACAAAAGAAAAAGAAAAGCAAGGACTACTATATGATAAATTAAAAAAGATAAGGGAACAAGAAAATAAAGGGGCAGAAATTAGAGCCGGGAAATTCTCAGCCGTTTACACGAAAGCGAGAGGTATATACAAAAGGGAAGAATTCAGGAAAGGGGAAGAAAAAATATTAACTAGTCTAAATGATGAGAAAGGAGGGACTTTACATAAAAAAGATGAAATAATGGATAAAATTAAAAATTTCTATAGTAATTTATATAAAACACAAAATATAAAAGGGGAGACGATTGTAGAATATCTACAAAACACTAAATGTGAAAAAATTACATCAGTACATAAAGACTTATGTGATGAGTTTATTGTGACAGAAGAAATTACTAAAACGATTAACTCCCTAGCCAAAGGGAAGACACCAGGGAGAGATGGACTCACGGGGGAATTTTATAGAAAATTCCAACGTGAGTTGGTGCCAATCTTGGAATCCATATACAATAATATACTATTAAGAAATGATAAGATGACAAACACAATGAGGGAAGGGTTAATAATACTAATATATAAGGGGAAAGGAGACAGGAAAGATTTAAAAAATTGGAGGCCCATCTCCCTCCTTAATAATGATTATAAAATATTAAGTAAAATATTAGCCAATAGGATAAAAGAATGCATGAATAAAATAATAAATAGGAATCAGACTTGTGGGGCAATTGGGAATGACATACAAAACAATATCTTAAATATTAAAACGATCGTTGATTTTATAAAAGATTCAGGTCGGAGAGGCGCTATGGTGCTTCTCGACCAAGAAAAAGCTTTCGACAGAATTGAACATAACTATGTACAACAGGTACTTGAGAAATTTGGTTTCGGAGAAAACTTCCGAAAATGGACTGAAATCCTGTACAGAGATATAAACGCTAGAGTACAGGTAAATGGAGGTATTACGACAAAATTTGAAATACAAAGATCAGTCAGACAAGGCTGTCCTATATCTATGCTATTATACGTAATAGCGATTGAAATACTTAGTATAAAAATAAGGAACAATAAACAAATAGAAGGAATTAAGATCCCAAACTTGAAGGAAGACTTCAAAATGCTCCAACACGCAGATGACTGTACAAACTTTATAAGCGACCCAAATTCTTTTAAACATCTAGAAAAAGAATACGAAAACTTTGGTAAAGCATCAGGGTCCCAAATAAATCATGACAAAACGGAAATTTTAAAGATAGGAAACTGGAGGGGGAACCACCCTGGGCTCCCACCTCAATTAATAAAGGAAAGGGTTAAAGCCCTAGGAATATACTTTGGTAAAAATGAGGAGATAGAAAACTTAAAGAATATAAAAAGGAAAGTGAATAAAAATATTGAGACCTGGGCCCAGACGCCACTTTGTATAATGGAGCGATCACAAGTTGCAAAAACTTATTTTTACTCAAATATAAACTACGTTTTAAAATCGATAGATTTACATCAGAAAAAACTTAATAAAGTAGATAAACAAATAATTAATTATATATGGAATTTTAAGTTACACTATATAGAAAAAGAAACCCTATATAGAGAAAATAAAAAGGGAGGTCTAGGATTACCCAATTTAAAATGGGCACAGGAAGCAAACATTTTAAATAGACTTATAAAACTCAAAAGCTTCACCAGATATGCCGTGGGAAGCTATATATATATATATTGGTTCGGGTTTTTAAATAGAAATAGAAGGGACATTTTTATGAATAACACCTTGACAAAAAAATTTTTTATAAACAAAAAATATAAATATATAAAGGATTTAATTTTTAAATATAGAGATAAAAAAGAAATATGGGAGGGGGAAGGAAATAAAAACACCTATAAACTAATAAGGGAACAATATACAAAAAATCAAAGGTGTAAGGTAGAAAATGAAAATTGGGGGGTTGAATGGAATAATACTTGGAAAAATTGGGCAAATGTAAAATCCTTAAAGATGCAGAGCATACTTTTTAAATATTTACATGACGTATGGTTAACCGGGGAAACAGCAAAAAGGAAAGGAATGATACAAACTATACCGAAGTGCCCGCTATGCAAAGCATACAGCTTTACAAAAGCGCACGTAATGCTAGAATGCAAGACAAATAAACTGACAAGAGACAGAATAATTACTTCTATACAAAAACTAAAAACTGTTAAATATCAACATAATAGAATCTTATACTTAGACGCAAAATTAGATCAAAAAACTTTTTTTGAGATAACAAATTACATAATAGAAACAATGCACAATTGCGGCCAAGTGATAACGATAAGAAAATGATCAAGTTTTTAATTCTCTATTTTTGGAAATAATATACTAATAAACAAAGATGGGACAGGGCACCTACACATGGATGAAGTAAGAGACAGAAACGCCACCGGGCTATACCACAAGGCGCTACGCGAAGTGGGAAGGCCGGTGGAAGAGCCTCTGAAAAAGACATGTGTAGGACATGGAAAAGCAAAACAAAAACACATGGGGGTAAAAATAAAATTTGTTCTTATTAAATTTTTTTTTTTTTTTTTTTTTTTTCAAAGTCTTTAAAAGCAAATCAATTTAGACTACTTTATATTTGGAACATTTAAATAGAGGAGAAAAACTGGAGTAAGGACAGTTTTTTAGTGGGGTGAAGCAAGTTATAAAATAAATAAAAACTTGTGGAACCTCACGGACTGTCTTTACCACCAACCTCCTAATTTCAAAACAGAAAAAATAAGAAACGACACAGAAATAGTACACTCAATAATACATTAGGTTTTATTTTTTCTAAACCCTTCTTATCACACCGTTTCTTATACAAAATTCTAAAATAATATAAAATATTACACTAAATAAATAATCTACTTTGTAAAAAAACCAAAAAAGATTACGATCATTGTGCCGTCCTAACACAAACATCTATAGCACACAAACAATATAGCACTATACAGATAACAAACACAGGACATAGGGACCCCGTGGCAAGGGTCACTGTGGGAAAAAAGATGCAGTTCTTCCTAACCGGTAAATAAAACCGGTGGGGAAAAATTCTCTTTTTAGAAAACACTAGGGAAAAAAGAAATACCCCGCAAAAAATTTTTGGGAGTAAATTCTATTTTAAAATAAAAACACATACAACACCTCTGAGGGGGAACACAAACACATAAAAACCTTTTATTTTTTTTGGAAATGGGGGGGGGGCATCTGTCTGGTGCCCAAAAAGAGTAATACTGTGTAGTAATCAAACTGATAGTTTAATGGCTGTATTTTAATCTTATTATTATTGTTTAATACTTTAATGCTTTGCAGAATATTTACACTGCAGCTTTCTCATCATTACACGTATACAAAGAGGTTTATATATTCTGCTTTGCTACTGAATCATGGCATGATACAATGTGTAAATTTTGTTTAATTTTTCAGACTGGGAGAGTCATGTTCTCATGTTGGTGCCCTTCTTTTCAAAATAGAAGCTGCAGTTCACAATGCATACACACGCGTGTAAATTTTGTTTAATTTTTCAGACTGGGAGAGTCATGTTCTCATGTTGGTGCCCTTCTTTTCAAAATAGAAGCTGCAGTTCACAATGCATACACACGCCAAGCATGCACAGAGAAATCATGCGAATGGAATAAGTGTTTTGTTAAGTCTGTAACACCAGCACCTGTTACATCAATTAAATTTTACAAGGATAAAGCAAAGAATAGGCTAAAAGAAAGTATTCGCACACGAAAGCCACCACCTCCAAGACCACTAGTTTCAAAACAGCTGGGATTCATTCAGAGCTTAGAGACCTGCCTACACAAACCTATCGGATTAAGCACATTCAAAGAAACAGCTCATCTCTTTGCAAGTAAAGACAAACAAATAGCATTAAGACGCTTGCCAATGCCACTGATATCTTTAAACGACCCAGACAGCATTAATCTTACAAAAGAAGAATTAGTGAAAAAGTGTAAACAAGTATTGCCAACTGTGACAGTCAGTGCCAGTGAAAAGGAGTACTTAATGGAGTGCACCAAAAATCAGTCGAATTCATTGGTATGGCACGAACAAAGAACCGGTAGCATAATAGCATCTGTGGCGTATAGTGTACTGCACACCAATATGGACTGTCCTGGTCCTTCACTAATTAACAAAATGTTCAACCCTGTACAGCAAGAACTGAAAAGTAAGCCAGTACAATGGGAGCGTTTGCATGAAGCTACTGCTCTTCAACACTACACAGCTGCCATATCTACACAACATCAAGATGTGAAAATTACAAGGACAGGATTAGGTTTGTGTATGGATAAAGGGTTTACCGGTGCTTCTCCATACGCTCTATTTTCATGTTCATGTTGTGGCAATGCTGTTGTGGAGATAAAATGTCCATATACATTAAAGGATGCCAATGTAGATGAAATCACCAGTGCTACTAACTATTGTCTTGCGTCAAACTTTGAACTGAAGAAAGATCGTAACTACTATGCACAGGTCCAGCTTTAAATGTACGTGTTCCAGAACACATTCTGCCACTTTGTTGTGTGGACCAATAAAGCATGTGTTATCAATGTGGTCAACAAAGACCAACATTTCATTGATAACATGGCGAACAAACTTGAACTTTTCTGGACTGAACACTGACTGCCATAATTACTGACATGAAGACAGAAGAAGGCTGAAACCATAGCACAGGCAGCATCAGCCAGTACTTCAGAAGACAATGGAGTCTTCTGCTACTGTCAAGAAATCTGGAATACAGACGATGGAGATGACATGATAGGGTGTGATGGGGCCAAATGCAAGTTTAAGTTGGTACATCTCACTTGTGGCAAGATTAAACGCCCCCCCCCCCCCAAGGAACTTGGTACTGCAAAGATTGCAAAAGAGAAAAGGTAAAACAAATGACTTTTTATGATTTAATGAAACAAATGCATACTTTGTCATCTTTATGTCATACTAAAATGCATTTATATAATGAACATTCAAATTTATAAGTATGTGAAAAAAAATCTTTGTATAAAAGTCACTTTTCATGATTGCAGTTATGAAAATAAGATTATCACACATTGTTAACAAAGTAGCTCAGTATGACTATTCAAAATATATCATTATTAAGGGTGTAACGATATACCGATTTACCGGTAAATTGCAATACAAAATGCCCGATACGGTATATCGCGATACGAGTATAGTAATACCGGTATACCGGGTTTTTTTTTCTTCACCAGCATTAGTTCGTCCGGAACTACCTTTGAGCACACCAATATGTTTTATTAGGCTTAACATAGTTACCAAATTGGTGGCTTCTTTGTTTGAGTTAGTGAAAACCCAAGAGCAAAGAATTCTGTTTGGAATAATTTTTCACTAAAAAGAGAGTTTATCACTAATACAATTGACAGAACTGTCGCTGTGTGTAATATGTGCAAAACTGAAATCAAGCACGCTGGCGGTACGACAAACCTCTCGACTCATTTAAGGCGTCACCATCCATCAGTACTTTCCGTAAGTACTGTGCAACAGAGTGACATAACCTCTAACGCAACAGCTGAAGGTTCCATTAAAAGTGTGACGTATTGTTTCAGATAGACAACCAAAGATTGCGGATATGCTAGGTGCGCAGACTAATTACAAATCTTCAGCACCAAGGTCCACAGCTATCACTCATTCCAATGCTAGTTTCATCGTTCACGATTTGCGGCCGTACTGTGTTGTATCAAACAAAGGATTTTTAAACATGGCATCGGTGCTTGATCCATGATATGTTGTACCATCTAGACAGGTCTTCTCTGAGAAAAATTATCCCAGGTATGTATTTACAAGTCAAGGAAGACGTAAAAGAATGCTTGCACTTAGCATCTAAAGTTGCATTAACAGCTGACAGTTGGATTTCTAGAGCAACGGAATCATATGTTACAGTAACTGCATGTTTTATTTCTCTTGATTGGAAACTTCAGAGTTATGTGTTACAAACACGGGCTCTACCTGAGAGTCACACAGGTGCAAATATTGCTGCAGTTCTGTTGTCAGCTGTTAATGAATGGGGAATTCCATCCAGTCCTCCAATGGTAACTGACAATGCTTCAAACATGGCTGTCGCAGCATCAGAAGCAGGATGTAATCCACATATTGGTTGAGATGCACACACTTTAAATTTAGCTGCCCAGAAAGGCCTGAAAATCAATGATATTAGCAGACTTCTTGGCAGGATCAGAAGAACTGTCAGATTTTTTTCTCCGCAGTGCAGTTGCTGCAGGAATACGCAGAGACAAAATTGAGCTCCTAAACTTACCAAAACACAAACTCATTCAAGATGTTTGTACCCGATGGAACTTAGCAGCTGACATGATTGAAAGGTTTCTGGAACTACAAACATCTATATATGCTGCCCTAACCAGCAAAGAGGTGCGCAGTGTCAACAAAAATGTAAGTACCTTGTCGGAAACTGATATTGGCAATGCTAAAGAAGTATTGGCATGTTTGAAACCACTATGGACAATCACAACAGTGTTGTGCAAAGAAGAAACACCCATCATATCCATCATTCTTCCACTGCAGAATCAACTTTTGACTACACTTATAGCACCGTCCGATCATGATTCAACATTGGTGAAATACATGAAAGTAACTATTGCGAATAATCTCTCGACCAGATATGAAGGAAGCAAGGATTTCCTCCAGATAGCAACTGTTCTGGACCCCAGGTTCAAAAACCTACCTTTTCTGACTAACAACAATCGATTTGAAGTCTTCAACCGCTTGGCTCTGCCTGGATCCACTTCTTACAAACAGAATCAGTCAAAGAAAGTTAAACAGGTATGCCAACAAGATTCAGCTACTGATGTTCCGCCTCCTCCTGCATTACCAGCCTTGTCAGCTGAGGATATCAGCACAACTACATCTCACCAATGTAAAGAATAAAGACAGATGAAGATGCTTCTGACTCATCTACATGAGATAAAGTTGACTATGTTTATGCCTTATCTACATCTGCTGATGTTTGCATTGCTCTAACAGATGCAAGTTCTTTTTCTCCAAAGATAACTAATGCTGGTGTTGCTTCCATTTTTGGAGATGTATATGTTGTGAAAGTGGAGAAAAATGCTAAGACTATTCTTGAGAAAGTAACTGAAGAAATTGAGAGCTACAAGGATCAGGAATCCATTCCTCTTGCCCAGAACCCATTACAATGGTGGCGAGATCATCAGCATCAGTTTCCTGTGTTATCCAGTTATGCAAGAGAGTTGCTCTGCATACCAGCAACATCTGTCCCTTCTGAAAGAGTCTTCAGTACTGCAGGAGATATTGTTTCAAGCCAAAGGGCAGCAATCAGTGCAAAGAATGTTGATATGCTACTATTTCTGAAGAAGAACATGACTATACCTTAATGTCCCCTTTGTAAACACAATGAACTCTGGACTTTGATGGATTCACTTAAGAGGGCTAGGACACATAAACAAGTTTCTCAAGAAAAATGTTAATTTGATAATCCTTTGTTTCAAACACAGCTAAATAAGCTGACAGCTTCCAATTGTGTCCAATTATAAAAGACTTTGTTTTATCTAGTCACATTAAATAGTTTGTGTTCTTTCTTTTATTGGAGAAATTTATAGTTTGACAGTGTTGCCAAGTTATAGAAGAAGAAAAGGAGTTTACATCAGTGATCAAATTATATAATTAGTTTAATTTTGATAGTCACAAAATTGCTGTTTCTAGTCAGCCAAATTAGGTTCTTCTGTGATTTTATTTCTGCTGCCTGTTAAGTAATTAATCTCTCAGGTTCAAACCAAGAAAGGTTTGGAATCACTGATATTAATTTACTATATTATTCATTTTTCTAATCAAAGTAGGATATTTATCAATGTGATAATTTGTGATTATGTGTAGTTTTTGTTGTGTTTATCCCTTGTCATGATTGTACTGCAAGAAATGAATATTAGATCATTTTGATCTGAAGACTTTCTAATCAGGCAAAATAATTCTATAACTCTTGTCCATTATTTTTTTTTTCTTGATTGTAGAAGTTTTCACATGTTGATATATTTTTTGTTTTCTAAACAAGTGATGTGATTATTACAGTTACTGGGTGTTTTGGTGGAAGTAAAAGCACGATGGTTTCATTTTCTTCTTCATATTTTATTAATAAATGCTATCAATGACCAATACGTATTGATACGTATCGCAATACAGACATGCCATATTGCAATATATTGCAATACATTTTTTCCTGGCAATACTCACCCCTAATCATTATGTACATGAAAATTCAAATAACTACATAAACAGAGAGTCTCTAGCTTTTTTCCCCCTTGCATCAGAAGTAAGAGGAATCCCATCACCTAGATTTGTAAGAATGGCACATGTTCTGACAATTTTATCAACACTTGAAAGCATGTCATTATGTGTCTCTAACTTAATTGAATTCACAAACAGATTTGGCAGAGTCCCTTGTAAAATTGAAAATCTTGACTTCACGAGTCCAATTACTGTCTCTATGTGAATTCTAACTGATGATAGTTTTCTATATTGTTCCACTTCATGGACAGAAAGCTGGTTTTTTTTTTTCCTTTGTAAATGCTAGCAAGATCAACTCCGCAGAACATTCAGTTGTCATGTCTTCTTGAAGAGTAAAACCCTGTCTGGCAAAATCTGATCCCCAGGGTGATGAAATACTCTGCTGATATATCCTGATTTGCGTGATATTTCAGTATCTGAAACACGTTCTCCCCAGGCCTTGGACAGAAACACAACTGATCCCAAGGGATTACATGCAACAAGAAACTTCACTGTTGTGTGCTTTTTGTAGCTACTGTAGCACTCGGCTTTAGCTTTGTACACTTTTGGGTTTTCAATGAAGATTTCCATGCAGTCAATTATATTCGTCAAACGGGGAAAGTGCATCTTGAAAACATCGGGTAAATTTTTCAAAATAGTACCTCGGTCTGGCCAGTGAATCATTAAACCAATCTGAGACTCTATTAGATTGACCCATTTCCAAAATGTATCAATCACAGTGCTCTTCCCAAGGTTGCATTGATCAGCCAATTATTCAGATTTTGGATTTTGTCTCTTTTTGACTAATGTAATGAAATACTGTTCTGTAGCAGGTACATTTCGTCTTCTCCTTGAAGTAATTTTGGATTCCAAAAAACAATTTTTCTGAAATACTTCCCATGATAAACCTGTGTAGAATTTGCATTTCTCGTCATTTTCCCTTACTAGTTTGATTGAAAGCTGCAGTCTTTTCAGCCTCAGTGTCTAAAAGTTTTTTTACTAACCATGTTTCTTTCAGATCTCAAGTTGTCAATTTCATCCATGAGCATTTTCCTTTCTGTCTCTTGTAATGGATGAGTAAATTCAAGCACTTCCTGCTTGTCTTCCACAGGTGTACAATTTACCATTTCATTGGCATCTACGTCATCATTTGCCATCATAACCTCCACACCTGAAATGTTTAAACTCACATTTTCCCCATTCTCCTGTTTTTCTTCATATTCAATCTTGCGCTTTTATGAAACATTGCTGTCCTCCACCAAACCAAATGTCCTCATCTCGGCTTAGTCGTAACAATTCAAACGCTTGGCTTCCTTTAATGATGAATCTGCAGTCCTCATATAGATGCTGGGGATATAGTCTGGATGATCTAGATCAGAATTGGGTTTTCCTAAAAATTAAATAAGGTTATTTAGGAATATTAACTATTTAAAATAACCGTTTAACTAGTTCGACATGTTATGAGATAATGTTCAAACTGTAATATCTTCTTAAAGATTTCATAAATTAAATTTTTTTCTTTTTTACTAAATTCGTATTAAACACTACGTATGAAAAGAATAAGGTACTTTAAGCTACATTTAATGAGGCTGACATGAACAGTTACTGACTTACATCGAGGATAAAATTGGCGACGACATGATACAAAATAAATAACGAACAACATATTCTTGCCAAGTTAATTAAGGGTATTTCACATTAATATAAGCCATAAACACACATTCTTACAACTCTCGTTTGCCCATCGAGTTTAATATACCTGAGACAAAATGCTGACTGTATGTAGTCATATTTTGCAGTTGGAATCCATTCAGATCCATCGGGATTCTGGCGGCCACACACACGTACCCAGCGAGCCCTTCTCTCTGGATTCTTTGCTGCATCAGGAAACTTGAAAATGACAAATTCTCCTTTTGCTTATGATAGTTTGTGCACCCACCAACACTGCAAATCTTAGGCGTATCTTAAAATGTTGTATAACCGTCTCCCACACGTTACTCAAGTCACTAGAACAATATGGCGGTTGTTTTCACCTGGCCGTCGTAACTATACACTGATGTGGAAAAGTGCCCGGATTCCCGACCCAACCTATATGTATTACATACATTATTAGGACAAATCTCCATGTTCCAAGTCATCTAAGGGAAATAATATTTTCGTCCACAAACAAGAAGACTAGATAAGAGATAAAATAGCTCACCTTCTCACTGTAAGCCCGTCCAAATTCCTTGCAATGTATTATCCTTAAGAATTTATTTATATAATGACCTGTATTGTTGCTGCCTTTGGCTGCTTATTACCGTCATAAAGCAAACCCAAAATGGCGTTTACAACATCACCCTGTTCAATACTACCACAGCCTTTGACGTGCCACAGATCCTGAACAGTTGCGTATACTGATGCATTTGTTACTCTCTCGTTATTATTTATTTTGTTCGGTTGTTTTAATACATCTTAGATAAATGTGTCACATCCCCCTCCATGTTATGTGCTGGATAAATCAGGCTTGTACACAGCTTGTTCTACTTTCAAACACACCCTCTTTAGTTTTGTGGCTTTATGGGTTTAACGTCATGTTTCATTGCATGATAGGTTATATACGGAGGCCAGTATATACATATATATATATATATATATATATATATATATATATATATATATATATATATATATATATTTTGGGGGGGGGGATAACACTGGAAAACCTCCAGAAAGAAACCACCGACCCAAGGGAAGTTACTGGCTAGCTTTCGTACATACCAATGTCGAATGAGCCGAGACTCGAATCCACGCGGACAGAGGTCAGTGACCTGTAAAGGCAAACACCTTTCACAACTCGAACCCCCGGGGTCCCTCACTTCTTGATGCCAACTAGAAATAAAGATATCAGTTTTAAATTGCCTTACTTCATCCGTGATAAGGGATATCTCTTAAATGAGTGTTAGATTTTTTTTAAAGATCATCGTAATTGACTATCCCATCATAGATTGTGCCCCTTCCCCTTCAAAAGAAAAAAAAAAAACAAAAAAAAAAACTAAACAAAAAACAAAAATAAGATACAGCATAAAAAGCCGACGGCACCAAAAGTGCGAAGATGCAAATGAAATTGAAAAACTTATCACTCCTTTGTGTATTGTACATCATCAAACATAAGACTTTACAATAAATGCAAAGTACGAAACACAATTAAAATCACACTTACACAACTGTTATGCGCTGGTGGCTTTAACGGAAAAAGGAGGTGTTATTGGCAACGATAACGGCACTATAGTGATAAAACTTGTGTCAGAACTCCCCTCCAAGCTTTGTTGGGGTGGGTGTTATGGATTTTGGTTATCGTTATCTAGAGGTGATCGCCGACGGTGTAATTTGCCCGGAACTAGTAAATATCAACATAAATTGTGAAATTTACAGGTGGAATAGATAAAGATCTGAGCAGGTATATAGAACAGAATAACACGAGCCCCCGTTACAAATAAAGACAAAATTTAATCAAAATTTCTAACAATGAAGTTCATAAACAAAAGTAATAATACATTACGATTGAAAAATATACTTCTTTCTTTTTGAATTAACTTCTTCAACGAATTTTTAAATACAAAGAAATGACGATACCAATAGCCGATCTGTTAAGCGATAGAATTTAAAATCATTAGATCAAGTGAAATATATCGAAAACATTGCCTTGTACAGTTTTATAACCTGATGGTCTTGATTCAGTCCAATTTCCAAAGCGATTATCCCTTTTAACTTCTTTGTGCCGTTAAGTCTGGGTCTTCTCCACTTTTGACTTCTTTGTGCCGGTAAGTCTGGGTCTTCTCCACTTTGACTTCCTTTTCCAAATTCACAGGTTGTCTCGCCTCTTTCGCCCTTTCCAACTTTGTGTCCACTTTGGGTTCGCGATACGCAATAAGTAGAACGTAGAGCTATCTCGCCCGTCCAAAATAACAAAAATAAGCAACCTAAATCTTCCGTCACATTATACTGGGGGAATAGATCAATACCTTCCCCCTCTCGTTATGTCATAAATTCTACCCTACTTCAAACAGATCCTAAGGCTAACTAGTCTAACTGGCCATGACAGACCATAACAACCTAGTTTCACAAAATTAATGGTCAACTAATGGCTATTCCAACATCCCACCGAGACATTAGTTCCAGACTAGTCTCAATTACACAAATGAATGAAATTCCTTGCTACTGTGTTCATAACAACAATCAAGTGGTTATCATACGTGAACTCATATATAGGTCGGAGAATTCTCACGGATTCTCGCATCTCACCTGAACTAAAATAAGGCATGAAATTCTAGATACATAATTTCCTATAATAAACGAGACTATACGTTCAAACCAGTCGTCAATGTTTATATAAAGAAAAATATCATTGTGCGGACTCAGATAAACGAACTCAACACAGGTATACCATATCAAGAAATTAAATCTACGAACTTAAACAAATAAATCCATTCAATACAAGGAAATAAATCAAACAAATCATCATAGTAGTATCAATGAACTGCACAAGATTGTTGCAAATACCTTGTTTTCCCAAGCTCTCACTTCCAGAACGTGTCTGTCAATTTTTCCAGACAATTGCTTCCCCTGGATGATTGCTACGAGTAAGTTTACTTCTTAACCCACTCGGAGTCTATTTTACATTTGTTCTCTTGCAGAAAAAAGCGTAGACTGATTTTCAAATTTGCTATTTGCACATTTAAACTGAAGAGTTTTCATGTGAAACCAAGCCCCCTTCACAGCGTGACCAATCTGGTAACTTTCAGAAATGACAGTTTTCCATACCGATCAGAAATTGACCCCTACTGTTCAATTTAAACAAACATAGCCTTAATCAAAAATCGCTAAACTCATGACAGAGTTTGTACCAATCCGTGCATTATGGCAATTTAAACGCGCGCAGAACTCAATAAATCTAATTATTCGCACACGAGTCCAACTAAATATGTTCTACAGAGATCGACAGAAAAATCTGCTCCATTACACCTTGCAACCTCATTAATCAAGCAGCTCGTACGACAGTAAGTGAAAGAACGTCTACTGTTCAGTGGTTTCGACAAATCTGGACTTGTTTCATTCTGCAATTTCGGGATTATTTACCTGACAATCACGTGTGTATACCACGAGACCTGATTAACACAATGTTGACACAGTGGCTTTGTCTGAAATTCAGTGAAGTGTGACCCTTAATACTGTGATGTAATTTGGATAGGAGCGAAGAATTTCTTTAGTGCCTCGAGCAATAGTTCTTATTGTGTAGTTTCACAGGTGAATTTTTTAAAAAGTCTTTGGATTGACATTGGAGAATTTGTTGTTAGAACAATTAGTGAAGAGTATGAAACTGGATCATTCTCAACTGTTTTGAGACAAGGTATTAGAACTTAGAACAAGGAGGATAAACCCATGCAGTGCCGGAGGAACTGGCGTCCAATTTCTCTACTTAATGCTGTATACAAACTAGCATCAGGATGTATTGCCAAAAGAATTAAGTCCGTACTGAATGAAATAAATTATCCGAGGATCAAACTGGTTTTAATAAAGGAATATACATTGGTGAAAATACAAAAATTGTATATGATATTATGTACATTACAGAAGAGTTACAAATTCGGGTACCTCTCCGGTGGCCTAGTGGTTAGAGCGTCCGCCTCAGATGCAGAAGGTCGCGGGTTTGAAACCCGGCCGAGTCATACCAAAGACTTATAAAAATGATATTAACAGCCGCCTCGTTAGGCGCTCAGCATTAAGTAGTTAGTGTTAGGACTTGTCGGCCTGGTATCAGGATAATGTGACTTGGTGGGACATCATGCTACATGTCTGCTGCATGATGCCCCAGTGCTTGGCATCATTATAAACTGCCACACTGCGGGCATCGTAGCGATATGACTGAAAAATTGTTAAAACTATGTTAAAAATCCGAATCTCACACACACACACACACACATTCCGCGTGTATTATTAATAATTGATTTTGATGAAACATTTGATTCTATTTTATGGAAATTTAATCATAATATTCTAACTTTTTTCTAATTTTGGGCCAAGTATAAGGCACTGGGTTAAAACTTTTTTGCTGCAATATCTCTAAAAGCAGTTTTGAAAAATGGCTTTCTTTCAAAATTTTTCAAAACTTCCAGAGGTTGTCGACAGGGTTATCCAATATCCCCATATTTATTCTTATAATGGGCAGAAATATTGTCTATACTACTAAAGAATAATTGAACACTAAAATGTACCAAGTTAATGGAAATAGAATTTTCATTGTCACAGTTTGCAGACGACACTACTTTAATTCTTGATGGCTCTTCTGAGTCATTGGGATCCTCTACTGAAGTATTGAGCTTCTTTGCACGGATTTCAGGACTGAAATTTAACACTGCCAAAACAAATGCAGTTTGGATAGGAAGCAAGAAGTATAATGCAGAAACATCTCATCGCAGGATAAAGTTACAGTGGGCGTCTGAATTTACATCATTGGGCATACAGTTTTTGGTTGATTTGGATAAAATGGTGACAACGATTTTGAAATAAAACAAATGAATAAAACTTGCTCAAACATTGGGAAACGTGATCCTTAATACTAACTGGTAAAATAACAATTCTGAAAACCTTAATTATTCCAAAGCTTAATCATTTGTTCATCTCATTACCTAATCATCCACAAAATATTATCAGAGAATGAAATGAAATTTTTTCATCTTTATACGGAATTCAAAAGTGAACACAGTTAAAAGAGAGGTCTTGATTCAAACTTTTTCTAAAGGTGGCTTGGCGATGACAGATATTGATAAATTTATATTAGCTTTGAAAATTACATATGATTTGTAGAGTTCTTCTAAATCACAGAAAACTGGTAAATTTATTGGAATATGAAATATGCGAGATTATATACCTGTTCCTACATGGAGATAAAAATGTGATGACCTTATCCAAAGAGATAAAAAAAATAATGCTTTTTGGCGTGACGTTTAACTGGCTTGGAAGCTAGAGAACATAACTCGGCCTGGAGAAGATATTATGAAAACAAGTTTATGGATGAGCAAGGTACCCATTTTCTATAGAAAATGGCTTGAACGTAATGTAATCTATGTTGGTGATATGCTTACGGATCAGGGAACTATTGTTGACTTTGATAACTTTAAAGCCAGTTATGGTCTCAATACGAATTTCCTCTCCATTCAAGGGATAATTCAGTATGTAAAGTCCCTGTGTAAAATGTTACAGTTAGATAAAACGAGACTGGTCAGACCATTTATCCCTTTCCATTTAGAAATTGTATTTTATAACAATAAAACTTGTAAAGACTTCTAAAAAAGGATGCGAATCCAACAAGTGAAAATAAATGGAATGAAATTTTCAATTTTGAATTGGGATGTATGGCCTGACATTCATGCTAAAGTTTCTCAAATAACAAGAAACTCAAAATTATAATGGTTTCCATTCCGTGTTACTCATAGACTTTAACCACTGAATTCGTTTCTGCATAAAATAAAATTGTCCTGTACTGATAAATGTACTTTTTGTAAAAATGCCCCGGATACAATACTCCATTTGTTTTGGGAATTAATGTGATAATCAGGCTGTGGAATGACGTGTCCCATCGGATTCAGCATAAAATGAGTATAAACACTGTGCCAAGTGCAAAAACGTATATTGGGAGATACAAGTACAGAATAAATGAACAATATTTTTATTTTTGCTTTTTTTTTTTACAGCCAAATACTACACCTATATATGTAAAATATAAGGGGACATTCCTGGATGATATGGTCTGAAAGATTTTCTTAAATACCACTACAATCTGGAAAAATATATTTCAATCAAATCTGAAAGGAAAGAAGCATTTATGTTGATTTGGAAACAGTGGGAACCATTATTCCACAGTAATTAAGAATGATGTGTTTAATTCAAATGCATGTTTAATTGCATCATGTTATAATGTACAGTATGTCACCTAGACGCTGTATATTTGCAACTGTCTAAAAAGAGATTATGTACTATATGAATATGTGCACGTGTGCTTGCATGTGTGTGTGTGTGCGTGTGTGTGTGTGTGTGTGTGTGTGTATTAATTTATCCTACACTATATTTATTGCCCTTAGACTATGTCAGATGTAAGTTTACTTTGAGATGGTGTAAGTTTACCTTGAGATGGGGGCCAAAAAAGACAGTTTTAGTAATGTACATGTTTGTTGTTCTTTTGGAATAAAAATACGTGGATAGAATGAGATATACTTTCAGGAGGACTTCAGAGTTTCTAAGATCCATTTGAGTAAGTAATAAATCTAATTTTCATATAGTTTGTATTATTCTTTCTTTCATATTCAGTCTTCCTAGTGTTTGAATACTCTATTCTTTTTTCTATTTCTCTCTATCCGTACTTATTTCTCATATTTATTTAAAGCAGTATGAAAATGTATTGGTGCAAAATTTAGTAGATAAGTTCACAGTACATTCCGTCGTGGTCACAGTGACACGTAAACATTAAGACTGACGTATGGGCTTGGCTTGAAATAAGTTGCTCACTTGGAGGGATGGTATATATTCTGTTTGGGGCATGAACTGAATTTTAATTAAGGTCCGTTCGATAACGGTCTCTGCCCATCTGTCTGTCTGTCTCTCTGAGAAGGCAGCGAGGTTGGATGGACGGAACAGTGTCACATACACATAGGTTTCGTATCAAGTCGTAGGTTGTCGTAATTAATTCCCTTGAAGTCACAGTCCACCATCTTTTTGGGTCGTCAACCCATCACAGATATGTGATACAACGTAGCGTGGGTTACCAGGCACACTTTGACTTTCATCACTTGACAACAGACCCTCGAAGAGACTTCCTGGAATTCAAGACACCATTTCTTCTTTTTAACGTTCGAGTTTTAAAATCCTCTTTGATATTTTCTAGCGATAACACGATTTTAAAGTTAGCTGTTGTGGTGGACATACTGGATCACTGATGTCAGCTTGGCACCATTTTATTTAGGACCAACAAGACATCAAGGCATGTATTCTGAATAAAACTCCGAGGTTTGTACGACTGTCCGTTTCGGAGAAGCGACCATAACAAGGTTTTCAAGATGGATGCCATGATAGATATCAGATTTAGGTGGAGTAGTGATAATATTTTCAAGATGGCCGCTATGGTGACCCCGTTGGACATCAGCTCGACATCATTTTAAGTTGTGAACAACTATACATTATAAGAGGTCTTCTGATGAAAACCACGTGTCGATACCGCTTTTCATAAAGAAGGATTATCAACACTAAAATTTCCAAGATGGCCTGTGTTGCGGCAATACTTGACATCATATCGGTCCATTTTCATTCATCACCAACCAGACATAATAGAAGTCTTTAGTGAAAATTATATGTTGGTATGACCATCCATTCAGGTGGAGTAGCGATAACAAGATTTTCAACTGGCCACTATGGCACCCATACTGAATGTCAGAGCGGCACCATTTTCATTTAGGACAAATTATACTATGAGATGAATGTATGCGTGTGTGGAGTTTCATACGAATCCTCCCAGTACTTTAGGTGCAGTAAGCGATAATTAACTTATACAAACAGACAGACAACGGACAACAGACCATTCCATCAACTCTTCTAATCTATGACCCGTAGAGCTAACAATGGATAGCCTAATCAAGACATGGAGAAGACAAGAAAGTGTTCAAGTAAAGATAGCAATGAAAACAAAGCATGCCAATTCGTACCTGTAAGGCAAAGTAAAGGAACTTTATATCTGCCAGGATGAATGGTGTAAGAACAGTACAAGCCTAGCATCTTTATGACGTCACGTACATTGTCACTTATAAATCTCGATGATCTCAACACTTTCTCGTGAGATGAGACGAAAACGTAGTTTCTGCTGAGGGTTTTTCCCAGACTTATATCTGAAAATCTGTAAGCAGATATAGCCTGGGCGGCCACGATAAGGCAGAAAGTCGAATTCATACATGCTAAAGGATTTCAAGTGACTCGTGTTTTGTTAAAAATAGCATAGTTTTACGAGTTCGTCACCATTTCTATCGGTCTAGCGTACAATATGAGAAATTGGACAAGAAAGAGTTGTTGATGTTATTTGGTTTAACGCTATTTTCAGCACAATATAGGCTATACATGGCGGCCAGTATAAATGGTGGAGGAAGAACCCGGGAAAATCCCGGAAAGAACCACCGACCCACGAGAAGGTACTGGCAAGCTTTCTCACATACCCACATTGGCCGAACCGAGACTCGAACCCACGCAGAGAGAGGTGAGATGGCAATGATCCGTAACAGTGAGCGCTTTAGACCACTCGGCCAGACAACAAAGAGCACAGAATAAATAGAAGAATTCAGATGACCGGACACACTCAGCTGGTAACGTAGCAAATAATAAACAGTATCAAGCAGAAACAAGGATCGGTAACGGAGAGGACTTTTCAGCACGAGCGAAGAACCTGATGAATCTTTTAAAATCTTTCCTACAGGAATATGTCGTGCTAGGAAGAAAAGCCTATTTGCAGTATTACAAATGAGTCATCAATAGAAGCATAAGTGTGTATGATGAGCAATCAAAGAATCCTGCATCACCGCTAACCAAGGTTCCGATATGATAACCCTATCTACACCTTGCCGGATCGAACATAAATATTGGTGGTTTGTCCTAGCGACATCTACTGGATAGTGGAGAGGATTGACCTAGAAAGGATACTTTGTAAGTTTAACGTCGAAGTATGACTATGTACGAGAGTGAAGACATTACATGTCTATTTGAGTGAAAGGCATTTGTGCAAACACGGACCGGAAGTGGAAAATCGTTTTATCAGTCCATCGAAGTTGTGTGCTCCCCTTGTATCCATCATGTAGGAACAGTGTTCAAATTTGAACAACTTAATTTTGGTTGGATGCGATGGCTTGCCGCCGCATCCAGTGAAATTCACAGACCCCAAGCACATAAATATATGTTCAATAAGCCAGGGTGTAGATAGGGTTATCTTATCGGAACCTTAGCTAGCGAAGATGGCTGAATGGGGGACACGGCCGAGGCACAGCATGGTGCATACCAACTAGGTGTCATTGATAATGGCCCTTACACAAGTGCTAAAACTGGAAATATCGATTTCTCTAATATCAGCGTGAAATAATTTCAAGGGCACTCTAACTTTTATTGCATGGAATATATATGGATTACGATCCCATTTTAGTGGAAATGCAGATTGTCTTGACAGATGATTTATAGACTTTCATATCCATGTATGATATTATTATGGGCTAACAATGCAACAGAATGGTTCTAGTTGCGGCAAGTATATTAAATTCGATACGAAACTAATTGTTTTGCAAGAAATATCTCGGTTGATCTACTAAATCCTCCGTATCTTGACATGGATCAAGATCAAAATCAAAATAGATTTCATGGTTAAAATTTGTGACATCAAATATTGACCTTGACATTGATATAATGTTTACGCTGGTATATGTGACACCTAAAATTTGTCCATGCATTCTGACGAGGATACTCCTCTTGTTGCTGAAAAATGACAGAGCCAACTTGATGTTAAAACACTCCAACTCTCAGTTTATCACATTTTAGGATTTATAACCAGTTTTGAGCCATATTTAATTGAATTCGAACACCCAGTAAAGTTACAAGATAATTATAATTACTAAACTATGGCCCTAAACTACGAAGCAGAAAGTAGTGTTATGTATATTTAATTTGTATTGTTTGTTGGCTTTGATCATGATTATATATATATAAAATCTGAATAGTGTAATTGACCTTAGTCCAAAATCAAGGTAATAGTGTATCATAGAGTTGCAACATAAGCGAATCTAACAATTTAAGTAATGTTCAACAAACAATGTATTTCGCTAAGTTACAAAGTCAAATTTTAGGAGACACATACAGAACTTTGAATCGGAACCCAAATAGTCCTAAATATTCAACCACAAGGTCAGTAGTATATAATGATCCGAATGAATTCCATAGTCTTGAACATCCAGATGTACTAATAGTCTTGAATGTCCTGATATGCCAGTAGTTTTGAATGTCATGATGTACCACAATGAAGTAATCCAGAATGTCTTTGAACAAGTTCTCAATAATTCCAAAATTGTGTGTATCCAGTCAACGAGTGCTCAGCAATTCCAATAAATGATTTAAATAATTCTTCTAAAATTTTATCTGAACACAACTATACACTCTGATAACAAATGTATTCAAGGACATTTTGGATTATATCATTGCGATACGTCATAAGTTTCGCAGATCAGCTCATTGAAGGTTACTGGCACATCAGCACATTTAAGATAGGAAAGAAATATTATAACCAGTATGACGGTCTCTAAATTAACAAGTTGCGAAATTAAAGAATTATGCGTTGACAAAGGTGAATTCACACGGTGATATTTACCATAATAAAGAACTGCTATTGTCGATAATTTTGACCAAAAAAAGATATTTTATGTATTTATTTTCTCCTTGTGACTTACATAATATAAGGTGAAAAAAAAGTATCCCCTCCACACGCAAGCAAACACAAAAGAAAGAAAAAAAATCACATCTGTCTACTGTATTAAACTACATATTAATGTAGTAATTCTTTCGAGCAACGTCAATATTTAAATTTTGTCGTTTTTCTAGCCATCGATGAATATACTGATTGTCGGGGTCCCGGGCGCTCGCCTGTAGAGACCAATGGCGTCTCACCTCTGTCCGCGTAGATTCCAGTCTTCGACTCGACCAACGTGGGAATGTGAGGACGCTTCCCAGTAGCTTCTAGTGGGTAGGTGGTTCTTGCCAGGGTTTTCCCGGGTTCTTTCTCCACCGGATATACTGACCGCCGTGTACGATGTATCTTGTGCATGTGGCGTTATACCCATAACAACAAATATATTCATTGTAGGTATAGCGTTACTCTTTGAGTTTCGTAAATTTCCATGTGATTACTGATCTTTTGCAAATTCCCTACACTTATAACTTCTGCAAAAATTATGGCTTTGTTCTTGTTATATGCCACGTCTGCATACATTAACGTGCCATAAAATACATGCGTCCACTTTTGCGAGCAGCACCGGCCTTAGCAAACGCGGGCCCGATTTCATTTTGGCAGGGGCCCCCTGGATTAGCGCGCGGGTCCCCTGTGAGCACGGCATTTTGGAAATAAACTTTTAAACAAGTTTAATATGATGTTGAACTTAAACGTTTCTTCCATCGCTTTAAAATTACTTTCTCTCCATAGATGTATTTTTAAAATTACTAACGCGTGGGGCCCCTGTGAGTGCAGACCCCGATTGGGCCAAATCCGCCTAAGGCCGGCCTTGTTTGCGATGATTCACTTTCAAGTGAAGTAATTCGCTGCACTTGGAATTTAAACCCTTCCTTCTTGTTTAGGTTCCTATGTTGGTTAATTCCTATTTTATGAAAATTCAATAACTGCACTAAAGGTAACACATAAAATCAGACAAGTTATTTGTTCTTTCTGTTTTGTAAATAGGTACACTGACTGCAAACACCATGCAAAGTCATGTATTTTCATTTCTTGTGTACACTTTCCATGGAACTTTTCTACAGTGTTACACATACCTATGTTACAAAGTTCAGATGGCGATACAGTGGCTGTACTAAGGGGACATGCGACATGCAAGACCAGTGGCGTACTAAGGGTAAATGGCGTCCGAGGCGACGATGATGACCCCGCCAAAGATTTTCCTGCAATTTAATTTTTATCAGCTCTTCTGGAAACTTACTCACTCTGGCACAATGGAACATTTGTCGTCGAGCTCGACCTGGGGCCGACCATTTTCTTTTCCAGTAAGACCGGGTTTAGTGGGGTCCTTCATAACATTTTTCCTTGACCTCAAGATCTGTGGGATTTTTTTTTTGGTAAAGTATCTTAATTGATACAATTACTTATTTTTGCTAAACGTGAGAGGAAAAGTAAATTTTGCGAAAGCTATTTTTTTTTCTTCAAAATATCTCTCACCACCGCCCCCACATCGCTCAATTAAGCAGCCGCTTTCGACTGACAGGGCCGTAGAGAGCGATCACGGGCCCTGGGGTAAGAAACACCAGGGCCTCTCCTAGTTCTTGTTCAAGCAAAATTTTTCTATTAAAAAATTAAAGTGTTGTTCGTCCCGGGCCCCCTTGCGGGCCCAGTCCCTGCGGACATATCCCAGTATCCCACCCCCGTCGGCCCTGCTCATGGACAGAAACAATAGATGATCAATGAAAACACACAAAAATGGGTACATGGGTTTATATTGTACCTATCCACTCCAATTACCCCTGATGGGAAGGATACTAAACTTCGATTGTATAATAATAGATTTGGGACTAATTACTCTGCCATTAAGTGTCGGGGTCCTCAGACAAAAAAGCCTAGCGATGTTTATAAGTCTCTACAGATCTGTGGGGGCCCCTGATGGCCGAGTGGTAGGTTTAAGGCGCTGGCCTTTACAGATCACTGACATCTCGCCTCTGTCTGCGTTGGTTCCAGTCTCGGCTCGGCCAACGTGGCAACATGAGAAAGTATGCCATGAGCCCCCCGTGCCAGTGGCGTCACTAGGGGGTGCGGAGGGTGCGGACCGCACCGGGTGACACCATCAGAGGGGGTGACACCAAAATGACTGTCTATACAATTTTTGAATTTTTGTGCAGGAAAGAGGTCCATGGGGGTGACACCATGAGTTACCGCACTGGGTGATACCAACCCTAGTGACGCCACTGCCCCGTGCGTCAGTAATTCGTCCCCGCGAAACAGTTTCCCCTGTTCTTCCTCCACCAGATATATTTGCTGACATGTACAGTCAGTCTATGTGCTGAAAAATGACGTTTGACAAAAAATCATATGGTACGGAAATGAAAACACTAGACTTACGGAGAGCTATACTACAAAGATATTACAACAAATCTCCATGTTCCAAGTCATCTAACGGAAATAGTTTCGTCCACAAAGAAGAAGACTAGATATGCAATAAAGTAACTAACTCACCTTCTCACTGTGAGTCCTTCTAAATTCCTTGCAGTGTATTTGTCTTAAGAATTTATGGCAATAATGACCTGTTTTGCTGCGGACTTGAACTGCTTATAACCACCAAATGCAAACACTCAATGGCGTTGACGTCACACTGTTCAATACTAGGTATAACGGTACCAATTGCGCAAGTCCAGGTGGGTGCAGCTTAAGGTGTAGGGTCTTGTATTCAGAAATAAACAACACTAGCTGTGATTGGTGCATTATGTAAGAGTTGTACTTTCTGTTAGGCTTAAAAAAAAGTTGAGCCTCTTGGCAACAATATGCCACGTATGGATGATTATGGTCACCTATTAGATATTTCATTTATGTGTCATAATAAATCATGTATAAATAGTAAACATCTAGTTCTAGAACAACATGCCGTAAATCAGGATAGAGAACACTGTAGGGCTCAAGGAAGGTGTTCCGGTTGTCACAGACCGCTTTGTGTCATATAGGAAATGCTGGATTAAGTGATTTTTGGTAATATTTATATATATATATATATATATATATATATATATATATATATATATATATATATATATATATATATATATATAGTCTTCCTTTCCCCTTTTCTTTTTTTCTCATATCCAAAATATTTTCTTGTATGATCTCTTTACAAATTTTGTTTGAAACCTTTTACATCCCCTTTGTGGAAGGGGCAGGAATACTGGCAGACAAGAGTAATTTCCTTAGGCCAGCATTTCCCATGGACACTTGAGTCAGCCCCACTTGTAGCCCTCTATTTATACTGGCTGCTTTGCGTCTAGGATTTTGATTATAAATTTCTTCATAGAGATTGATCATTTCTGATTTATAAATACATCTGTTACATATTGCCCGTTCCCTCCAACCAAGGCCGTATTATTCCTCTGATTGGTGTTTTTGCAATGGGACCAACAAACACTTTGGGGACATTTGCGCATGTTCCCGGATGACGGTGTTCCACATTACTTCATTCCGGTGCACATTTATGATGCGATTAGTGGATGACTCCTCATTTCTGTGTGTGTGTGTGTGTGATTTGGATTTTTAACGTAGCTTTAACAATTTTTCAGTCATATCGCTACGATGTCTGCAGTGTGGCAGTTTATAGTGATGTCTAGCACTGGGGCATCATGCCGCAGACACGTAGCATGATATCCCACCCAGTCACATTATCCTGACACCAGGCCGACCAGTCCTAACACTAACCTCTTAATGCTGAGCGCCAAGCGAGGCAGCTGTTAGTACCATTTTTGTAAGCCTTTGGTATGACTCGGCCAGGGATCGAACCCACGACCTCCCGCATCCTAGGCGGACGCTCTAACCACTAGGCCACCGGAGCAGTATCTCCTCATTTCTGACAAAAAAATTAAAAAATAACTACCCTCAGGCTCTCTGCTATACTTATATAAAGATAAATGTATAGATCTCTGATTATGTAAGCACTCTCATTCTGATATTGTATTTTTCTTTGATTTAATGCATATAACTTAAATCGCTTTATGTGAACTGACTTGTATTACATGGAGAATTAAGACATGGAAAGAAAATTACTACACATGTGTAGGTATCTCACTCAGTTATCTCCCTTCATAGAACATATCTTTTCAAGAAGTAAAAAGTTACATTTTCAGTACTTTTTATGTCAATAATGAGAAGATTAATAATGCAATATTACAGTATCACTAATTAATTATGCAAATTACAGTAAAATTGCTTTCATAATTTGTCAGAGCAAAGCTTACTGTTTGTTTGTTTGTTTTGTTTTTTAAATTATTTCTTTCACCGGTTTAATTGAAGCCAATTAATATTAACTTAATGTGTAGGACCAATACAAATTGCATGTGTTTGTATGCTTTAAATTATTTACCCTTTTATTTCAGATGGATATGCACACTGTTCCACCTGAAGTTTTGATGCTGGTAGGGGGCGTAGCAGTACCGGTGCCAATGGATTTGCATTGTTATACTTTGGTACAGCCTCCACATACTGATCCAATGTAAGTCTAATAAACTTTCTATTCTCTGTTTTCTGTTCATTGTTGTTTTTATATGCGATTCCTTTATTGTAAGGTACATGTACCTTTTGGAAACACACTGTCCTCCTGTTTTTAACTCCCTTGGAATTGCTAGACTTATTAGTTTTTCTTGGCATTTTCCTGTTCTTGATTCCCCAAAATTATTCAAAAATCCAAACCAAAGTGCTTATAAGTTGTATTGTACAAGGTATGATCACAGAGTGGCTCATTACATGAATATTAGTCACTATTAAGGGAGGTAAGTTTGTTGTTTATGTTACAGAAGGGATGGGGGAGGCTGAACTGTGTGAAAGGACTGGGGTAATTGACCTCATTCATTTAGAGGCAGTGAAAGGTGTTGATAGCGTAGACTCTTAAGATTGGGTCATGTCCACCTGTCTCTGATGTTAAATTCTGTGTTTATGAAACAAATATAAAGTCCTTTATTTTAGATCGAAATGTCCTTGTAAGAGTAGAACAGGTACATACTAAGTACAGCATTGACCTTTGACCTTGCTATTACATAATATGACATAATGTGATTTATCCCATATCCCAAAGTGAAGTTAAATAAGCACCGATATGAATCAGACAACTCATAGGTAAAAGAATTCATTTTATTTCAAAAGATGATTTTTCTAGTGAAGCAAAAGTATGAAAACAAGAGTTCAAACAGCTCAATGACATTTCTATACACATTCATATAAGGCATAGCTTAGTACCTTATAAAATTGTTCTTGACAAGTGGGTCTAAGTACACTTGTTACTTATACAGTCGTGAGCTATTTCACAGATTATTGGAAAAATTAAGGTTTGCTATAGGTATAACGGTACCAATTGCGCAAGTCCAGGTGGGTTTAGCTTAAGGTGTAGGAAACATTGTATTCAGAAATGAACAACAACACTAGCTGTGATTGGTGCATTATGTAAGAGCTGTACTCTCTGTTAGGCTTAAAAAAAAGTTGAGCCTCTTGGCAACATGTGTGATTATGTTAATTCCTATCTAGATCATATTTTGTATTTTTTTATGATTTTTTGAGAATGTGGTACACATGACTGAAAATGTGTCTGTTGTGACTAGATAACTCATACCCCTGTCTAGTTCCAGCAGAGTTATCTCTCTTAAATGCAATGGAGTACCTGGTTCTGTCATCGTCAAATTGACAATCTAACACTGCTCTCTAGAAAAGTGTGTGAGATGCATGCTAAATTAGGATAGAAAATATATTTATTTCCCCAAACATTAGCATTAAGGTCTATGGAAAAACAATTGGTACAGTGATACCTAAAGGTAATACCAGCTTCACAGTGTGTCCATAGTAACGAGTATACTTAGGCACCATTTTTAAACTGTCATAGTGTCATTTGGTAAAACAATGGATATTGAAAAGTTTTGGTCAATATTGACAGACTTTTACATAGAAAATGTATAAAAACTTCAGAAAAAAATCACATGCTGGCTTTGGAGGGGGGCATTTGATAAAGATGGCTATGGCAGAGAGAGAGTTGTATGGCCAGATGGCTCAGTATCAGTGGAGTCTGCTCATAGATTGTCATACATGCGACAAAATAATTTATTTAAACACAATATACCACGTATGGATGATCATGGTCACCTATTAGAATTTCACATAAATGTCATAAGAAATCATGTATAAATAGTAAACATCTAGTTCTAGAACAACATGATGTAAACCAGGATAGAAAACACTGTAGGGCTCAAGGAAGGTGTTCGGTTGTCACAGACCGCTTTGTGTCATATAGGGAATGCTGGATTAAGTAATCTTTGGTAATTTATTATATATATGGTCTTCCTTTCCCCTTTTCTTTTTTCTCATATCCAAAATATTTTCTTGTATGATCTCTTTACAAATTTTGTTTGAAACCTTTTGCATCCCCTTTGTGGAAGGGGCAGGAATACTGGCAGACAAGAGTAATTTCCTTAGGCCAGCATTTCCCATGGACACTTGAGTCAGCCCCACTTGTAGCCCTCTATTTATATTGGCTGCTTTGCGTCTAGGATTTTGATTATAAATTTCTTCATAGAGATTGAACGTTTCTGATTTATAAATACATCTGTTACATATTACCCATTCCCTCCAACCAAGGCCCTATTATTCCTCTGATTGTTGGTCCCATTGCAAAAACACCAAACACTTTGGGGATATTTGCGCATGTTCCCAGATGACGGTGTTCCACATTACTTCATTCCGGTGCACATTTATGATGCGATTAGTGGATGACTCCTCATTTCTGACAAAAAAATTAATAACTACCCTCGGGCTCTCTGCTATACTTATATAAAGATAAATGTATAATATCTCTGATTATGTAAGCACTCTCATTCTGATATTGTATTTTTCTTTGATTTAATGCATATAACTTAAATCACTTTTATGTGAACTGACTTGTATTACATGGAGAATTAAGACACGGAAAGAAAATCACTACACATGTATAGGTATCTCACTCAGTTATCTCCCTTCATAGAACATATCTTTTCAAGAAATAATAAGTTACATTTTCAGTACTTTTTCTGTCAATAATGAGAAGATTAATAATACAATATTACAGTATCACTAATTAATTATGCAAATTACGGTAAAATTGCTTTCATAATTTGTCAGAGCAAAGGTTACTGTTTGTTTTGTTCTAGTTCCGTTGTTTATGGTCTAGCTAGGGAAGTCATATTTGAAGATGCTTGACCCAATTCATCATCAAGGCACAAGACTCGCTCTAGGAGCATTTAAGACATCCCCGTGTGAAAGCCATCTCGCTAAAGCGAACGAACTACCTTTATCACATCGTAGAGGATGCTTTCCGCATAGTATGCCCTAAAAGTAAGATCAAACCCTCTGAACCCTTCTTTTTTGGCTGTTTTTCAACCCAAATACAAAACCTTGTACTAAAAAAAAAAAAAACGCCATACCTTCCTTTGGCATTAGAATATCATCCAGCCTTGACGGTACCAAAATGATCTTTCTAAAATTCAGACAACGTCCATCTCGGAAACACCTCCCTGGCTACTTAAACAACCAACAGTATTTTTCACGCTTCACGATGGAAAAAAATTCAAGACAAATCCTTCCATCTTCCACAACTCTTATCATGAACTCCTCACCCAATTTAAAAACTACACAAGAATTTATACTGACGGATCAAAGGATGAGGAAAAGGCTGATGCAGCCTTCGTTAGTGGAAAACACACAACAAAAGTTACTAAATAGTACATAAATTTTTGTCAGCCGAAATCTGAGCAATAGACCTTGCTCTTCAGTATATCGAAAACAAACGGATTTTAAACAGCAGCATCTTTTCCGACTCACTATCAGTACACAAGTTCCTACAAAACAAAACTGGAGAACCCAATATTCACCAATATTCTCGTCAAAAAAAACCACCTGAATACCTCCGACAATATAGTATACTGTTGGTTACCCAGCCATATTGGTATTAAGGGTAAGGAAAAAGCAGATCGTGCTGCGAAAATGCCCCTATCCCTCGAACCATCTGACGTTAAAATGCCGTATACTGATTTTAAACCTAGTATCAAAGAGTCTTCACATCAGAAATGGCAGGAATCATGGAATGATGCAGTGAATAAGAAACTTCATGCCATCAATCCAACCCTATGAGAATTGAGTCCTTCCTACAGAACCATCCGTAGGGAGGAGGTAGTCATTGCACGAATTAGAATTGGTCATACTTATATAACCACTCCCACATACTAAAAGGCGAAGACCCACCAGAATGCATTTCCTGCAATGAACAAATCACTGTTAAGCACTTTATGATAGAGTGTTTCGACTTCCAACCTACGCGCGATCAGTACTACAACGTGCATGACATGAACGAACTTTGATACAATAAACCCGACATGTATTATAGAATTCCTGGAAATAGTAAACATCTATTCTAAGCTACAACTTTTATGCTATCAGCTTGAACATTTTTATGTAATTTATATACCGTCCCTTATTTTCAATACCTTTTTATCTGTCTTCATTGCCATACACCAGTTACATTCCCCGTTAATCGGGAAGCTTTATTACCGTTCCCATGTTATCGTTTTACCTTCAACTCTTTGGTTTTATATCGCTGATCGACACGAAACCATTTACCACTTTTAAATGATTCTACATATAACATTTTGTATGGCGCTAAATAGCCTAACAGTGCTAGTGCGCCGTAAAATTACAAATCAATCAATCATATTTCACACTCCTATGTGTGTAGGATCGGGGTTTCCATAGAGGACACCAGCGCAGGACAATTATAACCTACCTCACATGTGATCTTTATTCTGAGTAGTAAACTAGTTTTACCATTATCTGCGACTACAATGCACAGAAAGTTGTAAAATCTTCCCTAGTATCATCATTTCCACATTCTTTCGAAATAATGTTGATAACCATTCACTGAAAGACATGTATGTGTTATTATTCGACTGGATATTTTAAATTCATATTATCATTGTCAGATCAAAGTCCGATCACTTTCATTATTATTTTCTCTAAATCCAAACTGCAAACCTAAAATTCACAAGAATACAATGCATTAAATCACCTCGTGCGAGAAACATTCCTTATCCATTTCAGACAATCCACCTCACACGGAAACTCGAAACTACGTGACTAAACAACATTGTCTTCCATTACGTCCCCGCGGCAAAAAATATCAATCCGGTTTAACGTCTACCTCAAGGTTAGAAGTGAAGACCACTCGTTTGTATGCAGACCCACCCCCACCTACCAAGAAAAACCCAAGAAAACAAGATATCGTTATATGCTTGCAATGTTTATTTCGTACAAAAGTGAATGAGCGGCAATACCGCCAGTGAAAGCCACTATACTAGGTTTCGAAAAATGAAAAGAGATAAAACAATCAAAGAAACAGAAGTACAGGAAAGCGACAATACAAAGACAAAGAAACGGACAATTACAATGACAATGACAACGTTAACTATAGTGAAATAGACGAAACAGAAATGGAAACGGACACTGACGGAACACGCATTGAAGAAATGAACAAGATAGAAAATGAGAAAACAAAATGTGAAGACTCAATACAACAGGAGGCTCTGCAACAGGGCCAGTACCTCAAACTCCTTAATACTGTATAAATATAAATTTTAAACTTAAAAACTTTTAACACTATTATTAATTTTAATAAAGTAATAAGGTCAAGAGATGCGGCAATCTGGATTGATGGGGAAGAAATAGAGGGACTGAACCTCCGTATAGCTACAATAAACACGAATGGGATCGATAAAGAAGAAGTAGATAAATTAACAAAGGAAACTGATTATGACATGATCTTTTTACAGGAAACGTATAACAGCCTCGCTCAGGAAATTCAAGCCATGATCGAAGAAACATTAAATGCAATAGTAATAACTAATAACTATAGAAATGAGGACACAAGGAGGGTATAGCAACTATAATTAAAGATAAAAGAGATATAAGCTGGGAAAGATGCAATGAAAGATTTCTTCAAAGGAAGAATGATCCATATCACTTTAAAAATATGGCATATAATAAATGTTTACTTTCCGGCACATAGGAACAAAAAATAACTTTATAGAAAATCTATAACTTTAATAACTTTTCAATGGATAATGTAATTTTAGGAGCAGATTTCAACTGGGTGCGGGAATACAATTGACAGAACTGAAGACCGGATGACAAATGACAAACTGTTCAGAGAGGAAATGGACAATTTGATAAAGAAACACAATCTAGTGTATACATATAGGAGGTTAAACCGAATTAGAAGAGAATTTACATACGAGTACAATAATGGCCAAGCAAGCAGGCTTGATACATTTTACGGAACTAATTACGGAAAAAATTATGAAAATGCAAGTATCTCAGATTTTAAACTCTCAGACCACAAATTAGTATATATGGAAATAAGCATAGAAAATAGGAATAAATGGGGTAAAGGAACATGGAAACTAAACAACAAAATTTTAGAAGACAAGGAATTGGATGAAATATAAAAGATTTAGTAAATTTTAAGGAAAAAAGAAATATGGGTATAATTATGGAATGGGATTGATTAAAAAAATAATTAGGAAAAAAAACGGGACAATACCCAAAAGAGAAAACTAAGAAGACCTGCATAAAGAACTTGTATTGGATTAGTCCTTTATTGCTGGTGGTTTATTTGAGTCCTGCCTTACTGACGAAAGCTTACTATCTGGTTCGTCTTTTTCTAAGGATGATTTGTCAATGGTTGAACTGGATTTTACTTTTACAAGATTTGCCAGACTTTGTTTTGAAGAGAACTCACCAACACATTTCTGTTATGCCCGTGTTTTCTTTGGAGCTGGCTATGTTTTTTTTTCTCTTGAACAAAAATATATGTTGGTTTCCCCACCACTGTGTTCACCGTCTTTATGGGAGGCTCTTCTAATTCGCTGTCAGAATCATCATGAAGACGCTTGACAGCTTCTCCATTTTTATCACCAAATATGGCCCTGATCTCATTTTCCTCCTGCTCTTCTTGAAGACGTTGAAGATGTTCTTCGTATGCTTGGTGCATTTTGATCATTGCCTCCTGGCAAATTTGGGACTTCTTGCTATTTATCTCTTTTAGCTCTTTCAGTGCATCGATCTGCAATATCTCAAACTGACTGGCCTTTGTCCTATTCTCCAACAGCTTCATGAGATTTACTTCTTCGTCTTCCTTCTCTTTTCTCTCCTTTCTGCCACTTGTGCTAGTCTCTCTGCTTCAAACAACCTTGTTGCACCTGCTTCGAGGGCATAGTTCTCTCAAGATCTGTCTTGAATGCTATTTCCGATACACATCTTGCGCACTTGATATGAAATCTGAAAATCCCGAATCCAAGGAAATCCTCATTGTCCACCTTTTCTTTACGCGAATTGAACTTCTTCCCTTTGTAAATATACTCTCCACATGTATTGCATCTCGTGTTAAACAGTGCCATTATACGAATGTTGAACACAGGATTCCTTGCTTGTTTGCGCTTTGGGATTTTGGATGGATCAAAATCTGGTGGATAGTATATATTAAGAACTTTTCGTTCGGACATTATTAAAGATTTTATTGTGCGTTGAACGTTTACGTCCTCAAATACTGAAAATGTTTGACACTTTATTTATCCATGGTCTACTTATTAGACAAAACATAGGTATGCCAATAATACTAATACTAATACTACTAATAATAATAATAATCGTGTGAAATCGGAGAAAGGAGTTTAGATTAAGAAGTAAGCGTTAAGTCAGGTGATTAAAGGAAGGTCAAAATATTTTGCACGACTGACTTGAGCGTGGATAATGAAAGAAACTTTGGGCTGCATAGTGCACAGATGATTTAGATAGATTCTGTCTTCAAGCTACGTATTTCTCAGGATGGTATTTTATTCATTCTTCACAAGCTCGAAACAATACTTATTTAATTTTGCATAAAACTCAAACCTGAACCTTTTGCAGGCAACGTTTGGGTGACAACTCAAATACCTTATTCGACAAGCGCATAGACATCTCAGCAATATATTGTTAGAATGTAAAGTTATACTCACAATAAGCGTATTTCATACTTTTCCCGTAACATACGAATCATGAAACAAGTGTACAATACTTTGAAGTTTGATATACCTCTTTCCTTTCAAGGAAATATCAGATAATTAGATTTTCATGTTTCACACTCGAATTCAGCATTTTACTTCTATCAATATTCCGAGGAGAGATATCGCCGATCCTTGAATCATTATATAAAAATATTTGACTGAGAAATGGAACTATGTCAAAATGTATGAGGGAAGGTTTAATTACGATAATATATAAAAGGTAGGGAGAAAGGGACGAACTAAACAAATGGAGGTCCATCTCCCTCCTAGACATAGATTATACAATTTTAAGTAGGATTCTAGCCAATAGGGTAAAAAACGGGATGGGGAAAATAATATAAATCAGACATGGGAAGAGAAAGGAAGTAATATACAAAGCAATATACTAAATATAAAATACGTTATAGATTTCATCAATGAAACAGGCCAGAAAGGCGCTATGGTACTTTTTCACCAAGAAAAAGCATTTTACAGATTAGAACATAACTATATGCAGAAGGTACTAGACAAATTTGGATTTGGAAATAACTTGCGAAGCTGGACTGAATCCTGTGCAATAGAATAAACTCAAGAGTACAGGTTAATGGAGCGATCACAAAAGAATTTGATACACAGCGATCAGTGAGGCAAGGATGCCCGAGATCCATGGTAGTATATGTAATACCAATTAAAATTCTCTGGTGCAAGATAAAACATAACCAAGAAATAGAATGATCACACACTTTCTCTCAGAATTCAGGGTACGACTGGGCTCCACCCTCTCTGATATGCACGAACAAGAGATGGGTGTGTCCCAGGGCAGAATTGAATTTTATCTGTGACGCTTTTCAACATCAAAATCAATAGCATCACCAAGTGTTTGGCTCCTGGTGTGGATTGCTCATTATACGTTGATGATTTTCTAATACGTTATCGATCAAAGCACACGCATACAATTGAGAGACAACTACAACAAAATATCAACAAGATTCAAAATTGGGCCAGTACTAACGGTTTCAAATTCTCCAAATCTAAAAGGGATATGTATGCATTTCTGTCAGTTACGAAGACATCATGATGAACCTAAACTCACGCTGGACGAAACACCTGTTCCAGTTGTTGAGGAAACAACAGTTTTTAGGTATTATCTTCGAGAGAAAACGGACTTATTCCACACCTAAAGAACTTGGAAGGCTAAATGCTTGAAATATCTAGATCTACTTAAAGGTTTTAGATTTTTTAGATTTTTGTAACGTAGCTTTTACAATCTTTCAATCATATCGCTACGATGTCTGCAGTGTGACAGTTTATAGCGATGTCTAGCACTGAGGCATCATGCAGCAGACATCTAGTGTGATGTCCCACGCAGTCAAATTATTGTGACACCAGGCCGACCAATACTAACACTAACCTCTTAAATGCTGAGCGCCAAGCGAGGCGGCTGTTAGTACCATTTCTTAAAGTCTTTGGTAAGACTCGACAGGGGTTCGAACCCGTGACCTCCCCCATCTGAGGCGGACGCTCTAACCACTAGGCCACCGGAGCGGTCTTAAAGTAGTAGCGCACACTGACTGGGGTGCTGATAGAAAAGTCATCCTCAATTTATATAGAACATTTATTCACTCCAAACTGGACTATAGTTGCGTTGTTTATAGTCTACCTAGGGAAGTCAATATTAGAAGATGCTTGACCCAATTCATCAGCAAGGAATAAGACTCGCTCTAGGAGCATTTCAGACACCCCGTGTGAAAGCCATCTCGCTAAAGCGAACGAACTACCTTTATCACATCGCAGAGAATGTTTTCCGCATTGTATGCCCTAAAAAGTAAGATCAAACCCTCTGAACCCTGCTTTTTCGGCTGTTTTTCAACCCAAATACAAAACCTTAAACGAAAATAAACCAAACGCCATACCTTCTTTTGGCATTAGAATATCATCCAGCCTTGACAGTACCAAAACTGATCTTTCTAAAATTCAGACAACGTCCATCTCCGAAACAGTTCCCTGGCTACTTAAACAACCAAGAATATTTTTTTACGCTTCACGATGGAAAATAATGCGAGACAAATCCTTCCATCTTCCACAACTCCTATTATGAACTCCTCACCCAATTTAAAAACTACACAAGAATTTATACCGACGGATCAAAAGATGAGGAAAAACTGCTGCAGCCTTCATTAGTGGAAAACACACAAAAGTTACTAAATAGTACATCAATTTTGTCAGCCGAAATCAGAGCAATAGATCATGCTCTTCAGTATATCGAAAACAAACGGATTTTAAACAGCAGCATCTTTTCCGACTCACTGTCAGTATATCAGTCCCTACAAAACAAAACTCGAGAACCCAATATTTACCAATATTCTCGTCAAAAAAAACCGACCTGAATACATCCGACAATACAGTATACTGTTGGTTACCCAGCCATATTGGTATTAAGGGTAATGAAAAAGCAGATGATCGTCCCTATCCCTCGAACCATCTGATATTAAAATGCCGTATACTGATTTTAAACCTAGTATCAAAGAGTCTTCACATCAGAAATGGCAGGAATCATGGAATGATGCAGTGAATAAGAAACTTCATGCCATCAATCCAACCCTATGAGAATGGAATCCTTCCTATAGAACCATCCGTAAGGAGGAGGTAGTCATTGCACGAATTAGAATTGGTCATACTTATATAATCCACTCCCACATACTAAAAGGCGAAGACCCACTAGAGTGCGTTTCTTGCAATGAACCATTCACTGTTAAGCACTTTATGATGGAGTGTTTCGAACACTAACCAACGCGCCATCAGCGCAATCAGTACCACAATGTGCATGACATGAAGGAACTCTTTGATACAATAAACCGGACTTGTATTATAGAATTCCTGAAAGTAAACATCTATTTTAAGCTACAACTTTTATGCCATCACCTTGAACATTTTTATGTAATTTATATACCGTCCCTTATTTTCAATACCTTTTATCTGTCTTCATTGGCATACACCAATTACATTCCCCGTTGATCGGGAAGCTTTATTACCGTTCCCATCGTATCATTTTACCTTCAACTGTTTGGTTTTATATCGCTGATCGATACGAAACCTTTCACCACTTTTAAATGATCCTGCATATAACCCTTTTGTATAGCTCTAAATTTCCCAACAGTGCTAGTGCGCCGTAAAAATATAAATCAATCATATTTCACACTCCTATGTATGTAGGATCGGGGTTTCCATAGACACCAGTGCAGGACAATTATAACCTACCTCACAGGTGATCTTTATTCTGAGTAGTAAACTAGTTTTACCATTATCTGCGACCACAATGCACAGAAAGTTGCAAAATCTTTCCGAGTATCATCATTTCCACATTCTTTCGAAATAATGTTGATAACCATTCATTGAAACGTGTCTTATTTTTCGATTTGATATTTTAAATTCGTATTATCAGATCAAAGTTAATCCGATGACTTTCATTATTTTCTCTAATCCAAACTGTAAACCTAAAATTCACAAGAATACAACGCATTAAATCACCTCCGTGCGAAAACCATTCCTCATCCATTTCAGACAATTCAGGTCACACGGAAACTCGAAACTATGCGACTAAACAACATTGTTTTCCATTACGTCCCTGAGGCAAAAATGTCAATCCGGTTTAACACCAAACTCAAGGTCAGAAGTGAAGACCACTCGTTTGAAGTCTGACCCACCCCCACCTACCAATAAAAACCCAACATTGGTTGATTACATCTCATGTTAAACGGTGGCATATGAATGTTGAACACGATTTCTTTCTTATGATACCGAAAACTGCATACATAATCAGATGCAGCACGATGCAGCAAGTAGCAAAATATATGGAAATAGAATCCATTGCTACAGTAAGGGTAAGTATTACAAGGCATACGGCGCTGCAAAGCAACAAAGATAAGAACCTACACTAACTACAGTAGCAAGAAAAGAAAAGCCAAATTACGTAAGAACCGATAACAGCTCAGATAAAATACCTACAAATGATGAAATATCATACACAAAAGTACTCAAACTGCATAGTAACCAATGCCACAAAGGAACTCGAATATTATGGCACACATATAACTAGGGCCTACAAAATGAAGAACTCCAATGGACAAGAAACAGGAACATACATAGTGGGATTTAAAACCCCACCAGCGTAAATGATAAAGACTAGGCCCGTAAGGAAAATTCTTCAGACTAAACACTGACATCAACAAACCCCGATTCTGTGGGAATTGCAAAGGGTGGGGCCATTTCACACGCTCTTGCAAATACAAGCCAAGATGTGATCACTGTGATGGACAGCATACTGGTCATTGCAAGAGAAAGGAACAAATGTGCAAATTGTGTAGAAGCACACCACCCCAAATCTTACGAGTGCCACTATACCACTCGAGAATTTGAAATAGTTCGACTCATCGACCATGATCTAATAACATACAAGGAAGCAAAATTCGGAGTTACCCAAATCCTTAAAACTAAGCAAACCATAAAGAACGGAAGTACAGGACAACGCCAAAATAATGACTTAAGAAAACAGGATCCCCCTCAACAAACACTGATAAGAAAATTAAGGATAACGTAGGCAAGAAGAAAAACCACAAGGAATTGAACCCAATACAAGACAAAAACCAAACATAGACAATGCCCATAGTCACCAGGTCACCAATACTCAATAAACAAAACCCTTGTGACCCCCTTACTAAAGCGAATGACAATAACAATAATGTATCGCGAAACCAACCAAAAAACTATTCAAGAAGCGTAGTGCTCCAATATATTGGTTAACTTAGTAACAGTATTTTACTAATTACAAAAGATAACTAAGTCCCGTCCGATTGGGTACATCAACTATTAAGTAAACCTGCGGACAGGCACTTCCCATGCAATAGTGCCGGAATATAGCAAAATATAACCAACACGAATCTATAAACTAATGAAATGTCTAACCCACGACGTAAATGTCTGATACGGTGGCAATGGAATTGCTATGAAATCATTAATAATATACCAGAACTCTCAAAATAAATAACGAAATGCAAAAACCTGATATTATATGCCTGCAGGAAACATATTTATCAAATACCACTAGGTTTATTCCTAAAATCCCAGGTTTTCAACAGCGTACTTCAACAATAGAGCTAATGGGAAAACAAGGGGGAGGCCTAGCTATCCATAGTAATGATTCCCTGCCAAACAACTGAGGTAACTATAGATCACGATTCGGAAATGCATCAATCCCTTGAAACAATCGAAATAGTCTATTTTAATTTCACTGGACGAATTAATATAAAGCTTTACAACATGTATCACCCAGGCGGTAACAACCATCAATCCCTTGAAACAATCGAAATACAGTCATACCCGGTTACCTCGATTACGTCGGGGGTATAAAAAAAATCGTCGATATAACCGTGTCCCGAGATATCCGCGTTCATAAAAACCGGTACCAATTTTAAAGATGTACTTGACCATTGCTCTCATTTCTTGCTCTTACGTTTACTGGAATCCCCTCCCACTGCATGTTACAATAAAATAAACAAAATGCTTAATTGATAATAAAATGAAAGAAATTAACCTGGTGTTGCAATTATTTATTCCTTTTTTATCATCATGAGTAATTTATTAAAGAAAAAATATATCTATGAACTCCCTATATCACATGTAGCGTATGCATCCATACTGTAGTGTGCATCACTTATGTCAGACAACACACGACACAATTTTATAATTGATGTGAATATTGAAAAACAAATCATTTTTGGCTGTACTCAGAGGTTAAAACATGTTATCAGATTCAAACATGGATCCAAGAAAATTACAAACGAGAGAAAGTGAGAGAGAAACATCAACCGACTGCTTTCAGGCACCCGCCATTCACGCAGAACACGGTGTTAGGTGCAAAATAACCAAGATTGTATTATATCCAGGTTAGTATATGACAGCATCTCGCAAATAAAGATCAATACATGTTCTTGAAAATGCATGTACATGTACATTCACTGTGAGTGCAAATGACAATCCTTTTGCTAGCATCGGTTACAAAGAGTATTATTAAAGCAAGTTAATGTTGAGTATACTACTTACCCTGCAGGCATCAATGCGAGTTTGTATCAATTATGATTCCAGATGACAAATAGATGCCCGGATGGTGAACAAACAAATCCGGTAGCGAGCAGTAAACTCCTTCTTTGAACTTACCGGCAGGATATCAAATACAAAGGTTATTTTATTGCAAAGCAAACTGACCCTGGAAATTGACTTTGGATTCTTTTAAGTGTGCCGATTCTTTTTTCTTTTCTGTTTTTTTTAGCCAACTTTGGTTCCCTTTTACCGGTATTCACGAGAATTTTGAAAATAAAACAATGGAAGCCAGTTTTTCTGCCAGACCTAAAGAGATATTACAAATAAGAAAACAAAACAAAATTAAGAAGACCTCAAGCCTGAGAACTAAATTACGGGGCCCCAACCATTGTATAGAAGCCCGAGATTATCCATTGATGTGCGTATATAGGAGTATAGGGTGATATTCTGCCTAGCAATAAATATGTTCTGTTTATTTTCTGTTGACAAGTACATGTATAGTACAGTACAATTTCGCTCGGACTTTCATGAGAATAGGGATGATAAAAATAATCCCAAAATGCCCCTTATGTACATCAGGTGAGCTCTACTCAAGTTAGCAAAACTCAAGATGGCTCAAGCGCAAGTAGAGAACTTAGCATATACAAACCCAGTAGGTACCAAACTTAACACCTACTTTAGAACTCAAGTGGATAGGGGGACAGGGAAACAATTTTTAATGGCTTTCCACCCAGAAGGGTGTCAAACTATAGATTTTGGATAAGTTGAAAACTGCCCCAGACAGGCTGACATTCTAACAGCTATGAAAATACAGGGGCTGGACATTGGGAAAATAGATGGGTTACAGAATGGGGGAATAAACAAATTTTGTTGTTTACCCTAAAGATTACCAGAATCCCTTACTCGAAAAAGAGTGGATTGAAATAAGAGGAATAAAAGCTAGAGTTTACAAAAGTAGAAAAGGAAAATTGGGGGGTGGTATGGAATAACTCGTGGTTGAATTGGTCTAATATTAAATCTTTAAAAATACAAAGCATTATTTTTAAATATTTACATAATGTATGGCTGACGGGGGGAGGTAGCGAAAAGAAAGGGGATGGTTAAAATAATACCAAAATGTCCCCTATGTAAAGTCAGCAACTTCACCAAATCTCATGTAATTATTGAATGTATAAATAAAAAAAGGGAAAGGGACATAGTTATTGAATCTATATCTAAGATAGAAAAACACCAGAGAAATAGAATACTTTATTTGGATGGAAAATTTGATTAAAAAAACCCTTTTTTATTTAATCAATTATATAATAGATACCATGAGAGAATGTGGACAGGTTATTGTTATACGTAAATAACCTGTCTCATATAAATATTTTAATTAATACTTTTTTTGGAAAATTTAATAGAAATTCTTATAATCTCATAAATAATGTCTATTTCCCTGGATGTTTTTTTTTTTTTAATATTTTTTTTATTTTTTTAAATAAATATTTTACTAATCAACTTTAGACAGCTGGAATCCAAGTTATTAATCTATTAAAATTAATTATTTTCTTTTTAATAATTTTGTATAATTTTCTATATATTATTTTCATTATATATGTAGTCAACAGGGA
>JAECUM010026439.1:0-14313 GCA_016617855.1 Megalonaias nervosa
ATATATATATATAAGCAAACTGCGCTGGTCGGAACCCAAGTAGCAACACATTTTGTTCCGGTGGACAATTTGAAAATTAGACCAATACTTTTTTTTTCTGCCTGCTCTTCGCATGTACAGGCTGAATTCTAAATGAAACAGTGAGAAAGTTTCCACGTGCGATTGTTGCATACATCCCTTCTTAAAATGGCCACCTGTTTCTTATTCAACAATAAAAGTTATTGTGTGCACAGTGCACAGAGCAAATGCGAGTTCTAATATTATTCTGTTAATATAACATCTATGATATTGCTCTGTTCAACGAACGTATAGCTTTGTCTATTCACTCAACGATAATGAGTGTGTGAGATTATTCTGATCACAGCAAATTATGCAACTATGCCATTCACATCAGGTACATGAAATCTTGTATATTGTAATACGATTTCTGTAACAAACATGAAGATATAACATTATGAACTTGTACAGTTCATAATGCAGGCATGAAATCTTATGATATTGTACTGTTCATATAACATAAATCAAATTATGAAACGACAAGGTCAGGAAGCCACGCTACTGCTCTGTAATGTGGCTTAACTCAAGCAGTGAACCAATATCGGCGCAGACGCAGGCTGGAGCATATCGTCGATACGTTGACTCCTCAGATCATGTGACGTTGAGCCGAGTCACACATTGCTTCCACAAAACACATGCAACTGGTTCCACAACCAAAGTTACTGTGCCAAGTACTCCGGAGGTCAGCTGAAAATACAAGCGTCTAAAAAAGTACTGTACTCCGATACAAGTACAGCCATATATGTTATGTATGCGTACATAGACCGGGTCAAACATTAAAACTGTTCTATGTTAAGAATGATGATATGGAATTACCACGATAACACCGTTCATGCATGAATCACTCTGCAAGAAAAATACGGATTTGTAATAAACTATAACCATTCACATCGTTTAATATATAAAACATTCGTAAGTCAGTCTAGCTTGACAATTTAGATTTAAAAAAAGGACGGTAAACAGAAACAGTTAGCATTGTGTTATGTGAAATTTGTCTGACGGAAGGAAAAAGTAATCCAAAATATCTAAAGTAGCAAAATACTCTATCAAAGAAGATAGCAGGAAAAGAATAAGGTATAAACTTAGAGCATACCTTTACACCTAAACATGACTATCGTAAATAAGACAGCACCCTGACAACGCATCAAGCAATGTAACAACAGTGAAAATTTGTAAATCATAATGGTACGTGGCCGGGACCACGGACGGAAAACACAAGGTAAGTGAGCTCCTAGTGACAGTAATGTGCACCTACCACATTAAGTCATACGACCAAACGAATAAACATACACCATATGCAATGATGTACGCGGCAACAGATCAAAGACTCTACTTACATTAGGCAACAACTCCATGACAATGCAACGTTGTAAAAAGATTATGTTTATGCGAGGGATTGGATTTATTTTTATATCGATATCTAACCACACACACACACACACACACACACACACACACACACACGCACGCACACACACACAGAGTGAATGATGTAATAATGCAACTTAACGCAGTATTTACTAATAGAAAAACAAAAAGTTACATTTTGGAACTCGGAAAACGGTATATAATAATATGAAAAGCAATAGTGTAGGACATTGAACCAATGAGGTGGGATTGCTTTATTTTCTTCTTTTTTTAAATCTTGTTTTCCCCCAGTTTCTGATGTTTTCGCTTTATTTTAAGGACGATTACCCCAAACTATGTAAGTGTTCTGTTCGCAGTACACCTTCCATATAACCTGGCAAGTTTAGCAAATGTTCTCATAATGATCTGAGAATTTTTGGTTCTACTCACAGACTTTTCAGTTTAATATTTTTAGTAGAATTATTGGCAGCGTTAATTGGATATGAATATTTTGCAGAGAGTTAAAACACTTTGAATTTTTTTAGCATATAGTAAACTTTTGACCTTTATCTCTGTTCTTTTATTGCTTCAAACATGCTCATCGTTAAAGTACTCACTGGTTTCCACACAAACTTAGGGAAATGTTTTTAATGACCTTTGTGCTAATTGGTTAATTATTTGTATATTTCTTTCTTTCGAGGGTTATCTTTGTTGCAAAAGTTACTGGTTAATTATTTCAACCGTTTTAAATATTTGACATAGTTTCTTGAATTTATGAACGCAGATGCAAATTAAGTCAGAAATATAACGGTAAAGTATCGAAATGGTATCACACACTTTACCCCACCCCTTCTACATTAAGTTTTATGAATGGCAAAAGCTGTCTAATTTAATTAAAGTGCCGAATTAATAAGGCAGTTTTAGCATAATCTCCATGTTTAGAACAGACACAGACAAAGTGATTCATACAATAACTCTTCGTTTTGAACAGAGAAATGGAAATAAATCGTCATCCCAAGAGAACGGAAATAAATTGTCATCCAAAGTGCATAGAGCACTTGAATAGACAAAAAAGAATAAACTGAGCATCGTTTTCTCTTCAATATTTACAAGTGATTAGTGTCTGCTAAAAAAATAACATACGAATAAGTCCTTGTAACCTTTATCCACTTTTCTTTTGTAAATTTAAATATCTCGTGACCTTAGTTTGAAATATGTCGCATCTAGTGAATCAATTATGTGTTAACGTCATATTGATTGGGGAGTATTTGTTATTTCCTTATACGTGATCGAAAGAAAACATTTCCATATGGCGCATTGAGTTGTCTTACAACTGAAATAATTGAACAGGATGCACCGAATCCAAACATCAAGAATTTTACACTTATGTGTATTTTTTTTTTAAGTGTGTTGATTTAATTTACTGTCTATCCAAAATTAAACCAGAATGTATCAGGTTACTATAATGAAGGAGACCATATAATTATGTCCAGTATGAGATAGTTTACATTATTCATCATTAATTTTGCTGTCTAAGATTTTGCCGGGCTTGTATAAAGGTATAACGTTTTAAAACTCCGGTTTCTTTTCACAGTGCGATCGGGAATTCACATGCTTGTTGATGAAACTGTACACGAATCGAGATGAGCTGATGGAAGAGTAACTTGGGCGAATTCAGATTGATTTCCAAACACGGGTTGGTTACAAACGATAAAAAAAAATAAATAAAAAAATATAAAAAAAAATAAATAAAAATAAAGCATTATTACAGCTTGTGGTCTGTGAAATTTGATGGCCGAATGAGAGTATTTTGGTTTGAATTTGAAATATATAAGTTAAATTTTCCGATATGCGGTTGCCGCGTATGAGGTCGCCCATCTCGTGAATTGGGTGGTTACAGCTCAGAATGGTGGCTCATCAGGTATCGTCATAATAACTAATATTTCTTTCGATCGAAGTTGGCGATGTTCAAAGTATATTATACAGACTTACCTTGATCTAGGGAACTGAGATTCTAACCCTTTGAAAAATACTTTGTTTTGCATTTTGCTGATGAAACAGGTAACCATCCCAGTCTCCGTGAAGGACTGTGGTGGCTCAGTGGTTAGCGTACTTCATTTAAGCGATCTTCATGTTTAAGTCATAAGTGTGTCTTATATTTATTTCATTAATATGAATGAAAATAGAAGTTCAAAAAATAAAAGAAGCAAGTTATCGTTTGCAAAGGATATACAAGCAAAAGGTAAATAACTACATTTTATAGCCTACACACTGGAAAAGACCGTGCAAATATTTTTCATTCCGTTAATTCAGTTGCTTGTAGTCAGTTTTAACTGCGTTGGAAATGCAAGTATGTCTTTTTATGTGATATAAGAAGTAAAGCATATGTATAGTATGTACGCTGTATCTTTGATATACCACTCGTATAAATTTTCATTAAAAGGAAACTCGGAAAGCCTGTAGTCACGGGAGCATGAAATAGCTTACACGCTTTTATTTTATTCTACATATACATATCATCAACATTTAAAACGATATATACATATCGAAAATTTGGCAGCCAACATTTCTTTTTATTTTGACACTTAACCTTCGACTGGATACATCGCAGCGGCCCTTTATCATCAGTTTCCATCTCCCTCCCCTAGCTTTCCGGTATGTTATTAGTATAGTCCAGATGCCCTCTGACTTAGATATGACAATTGGCTGTCTTTCTGTTTTTCAAGCTTGAAGGAAAAGTAAATCATTAATATCAAATACTCTGACGTGATAAATGGACTTTCATATCATCGTGCCGAATTTTTTATCGAAGGCTGACAAAAACTTTACAAAACTAAATATGTGAAAAAATGACTCGAGATAACAAAAAAGCCTGCAATCGCCAAACCGTGATTACATATTTATCTTGCTTTTAAGGCGTAACCCAATTACACCGTTTACTTATTTAGCACCACCGATACAGGAAGAGAGGGGAAACGATCAAGACTCAATTGTCCTTTCATAAATAAAGGAAGTGTTGTTGTTGTTGTGAGTTTAACGCCATTTTCAGCACATGGCACGCTATACATGGCGGCCAGTATAACTGGTGGAGGCATTGGCGTAGCTAGGATATTTGGGCCCCTATGCAGGTACCCCTGTGCAGAGCTTACCAATGGGTCCCTGTCTAATCCATGGTGTAAAAGAATAATTCGTGGGCCCCTATGCTTTGCATATTCTTGCTTCACCCCTGGGTGGAGAAAGAACCCGGAAAAAACCCGAGAGGCCAAGTGGTCCAAGGCGCTTGCCCTTTATAGATCAGTCACACATCTCACATCTGCCCGCATATGTTCGAGTTTCGGTTCGGCCAACCTAAGTATGTGAGTAACCTTGCTAGTAGCTTTCAGTTGGTAGGTGGTTCTTCCCGGGGTTTTCTTCCACCAAATATATTGGCCGCCATGTATAGCTTAGCATGTGCTGAAAAATGGCGTTAAATTCACAACAAATATTTATTCCTGCTTATTAAAAATGAAGCAGTGTCTTGAATGTGCCATTAAATTACCACCCAAACAAGTCGTTTTATGAATGGATGCGGAAATAAATCGTCATGGAGAAGATAACCGCCATTATCTAAAGAGAATGATTTGAATTTACATCCCTGATGTTTAAAAGAAATAGTAAATGTTACTGCAATCAGCGGTAGCTTGTAATCACCGAAATTTACCCCCCCCCAAAAAAAGAAAGACCCCCCCCCCCCAACAAACAAACAAACAAACGAAACAGTCCGCATTTAAGTCGGTTAGCCACTGATTCAAACTGGAGCTTTATACTTCTAGCTCAACTAGGTGGGACAGAGTTTTCGTCTTGGTTTCTTTTCTTACTCATTTCTCTATTTTTTTAAATAAATATCCTTGTGCCACAAACTTTCTTTGCAAATATCTAGCACTATCAAGGTCAACCACTCTACATGATGTTCATCGACCTCACCAAGGCCTTCGACCTGGTCAGCAGGAAGGGGCCTATTTGAACTTCTTGGGAAGATCGGCTGCCCCCCAAAACTCCGCAGCATGATAATCTCTTTCCATACCGATGTGAAGGGTACAGTCCTGTATGATGGATCCACCTCAGACTCCTTCCCCATAAACAGCGGCGTGAAGCAGGGCTGCGTGTTGGCACCAACCCTTTTCGGCATCTTTCTCTCCCTGCTCCTGTCCCACGCCTTCAACACGTCCACTGATGGTGTATATCTGCACACCAGGTCTGACGGGAGGCTGTTCAACCTGGCACGACTGCGCTCGAAGACCAAAGTGAGGTCAGTACTCATCAGGGAGATGCTCTTTGCTGACCACGCGGCTCTTGTGACCCACACCGAGGATGCCCTCCAGAGACTGGGAGACCGTTTTGCTGATGCCTGCAAACAGTTCGGGCTCACCATCAGCCTAAAAAAGACAAACGTCAGTGCTCAAGATGTCACCACTGCCCCCTCCATCAAAATCGACGGAGCCACCCTGGAAGTAGTTAACAACTTTATTTACCTGGGGTCAACCATCAGCAACACTCTTTCGCTTGATGTGGAGTTGGAGAGAAGGCTTGGAAAGGCAAACACCATCATGGCCCGACTAACAAAGAGGGTGTGGAAAAACAGCGCGCTGACAGTGCACACCAAGACTCAAGTCTACCAAGCCTGCGTTCTGAGCACCCTCCTATATGGAAGTGAGTCCTGGAGCACCTACATGAGGCAAGAGCGTCGACTCAACTCCTTCCATATACGGTGCCTACAACGCATCCTGAAAATCAGCTGGCAAGACCACGTCCCACACAGCGAGATCCTTCAGCGTGCAAGTATCCCAAGCATGTACTCCCTGCTGAGCAAACGCCGCCTTCGATGGCTGGGACACGTCCGACGCATGGAAGATGGGAGGCTGCCAAAGGAAATCCTATATGGCCAGTTGGCCACTGGCACCAGAAGAGTCGGCCGCCCCTCACTCCGCTTCAAGGATGTGTGCAAGAGGGACATGAAGGCATGCGGTATTTCACCACACAGCTGGGAAGTGCAGGCCGAGGACCGAGGCACCTGGAGACTGACGGTCAGCAAGGGCATAGCAGTCGCTGATGGGAGGAGAGTCCAGCAGGCCGCAGAGAAACGCGAGAGGAAGAAGAGTGCAGCAGCAACCCAAGCAACTCAGACTTGCCAGTACGTCTGCACCAACTGCAATAGGGACTGTCACTCGCGCATCGGCCTGCACAGCCACAACAGACGATGCCAAAACCCCAGAGATAGACAACACTCCAAGGGCGCTACTCACATGGTCTCCCGAGACTGAGCTGCCAATGAATAAGCCACAGTTAGTCGAGCTGCAGAATAAGAAATGGATTATTATATATAATTTATTCGTTGTCCAGATGTATCACTCTTGAGGACTGATATATTATGGTTGCTCTTGTTTCTTTGGGCTTTTTAAAAAAAAATATTTTTAGACGAAAAAAATATTTTTAGACGATATTATCGTCAAGACTCGTCATCATCATCTTTGTGTTCTTTAATCTTTTCAATCATTCCCACAACTTCAAAAATATTTAGTTTTCAAAAATCTATTTAAATAAAACCTGCCACAGAATGGTATATTTGTCAAATTGTAATACATGGGCGTTAACCTCGATTGCACGAATACAATATTTAAAGGATAGCCAATCTTCCCGTCATCGCTTACTATCTACCATTATCAGATCCCGGATTTCAGAAGTTTGAACATATTTGGTTTCTACCGAATCTCGGATAAGTTCAAAAGATTTCCTAACAAATAAAATTTATGTTTAAAGCTAAAATTAGAATCTCGTACATATATTTCCATTACTGACTGGTAAACTATTGAAGTCTAATACTCATAGGAGACCAGGAGATAGGCAATGTAGATAATTACGAAAAATTTTCACGTTGAAATTTTTCTTCCACACGGCTTCGACAGGCCATTTCACTTCAATAATTCGACATTGAAATAGATTTGCTAGAAGTCTGTAATGATACATTACTTTACGGTTTATTGGGTCATAACACGAACAATATGTGTATATCTAAGCTGTACTGCGTTTTAATCTTTTAATATGAAAAACAATTTCAAACAATGCTGCGTTTTGTCTGCTTTGAAAACAAAAACAGTTACAAACATCAGCAAACAAAATTGTTATAAAGAAAATATAATAATGCCATTCGGACTTCATTCGTTGTCAATTTTAAGCATGTGGTGATGGTGGTGGTGGGGTTGGTGGTGATGGTAATTGAAATAATTATATTAGCCTTCTTTGATTTACAATCTTTGGAATTTGCAGGCAGTTGAAGGCAGATCTATATCAGATCTGAGTTCATCATTAAATGTATGGACGAAAGGTAGATGTGTGTGTGTGTGTGTGTGTGTGTGTGTGTGTGAGAGAGAGAGAGAGAGAGAGAGAGAGAGAGAGAGAGAGAGAGAGAGAAAGAGAGAGAGAGAGAGATTTGGATTTTTAACGTAGCTTTGACAATTTTTCAGTCATATCGCTACGATATGATCTGATCTATATCAGATCTGAGTTCATCATTAAATGTATGGACGAAAGGTAGATGTGTGTGTGTGTGTGTGTGTGTGTGTGTGTGTGTGTGTGTGTGTGTGTGAGAGAGAGAGAGAGAGAGAGGGAGAGAGAGAGAGAGAGAGAGAGAGAGATTTGGATTTTTAACGTAGCTTTGACAATTTTTCAGTCATATCGCTACGATGTCTGCAGTGTGGCAGGTTACAGTGATGTCTAACACTGGGGCATCATGCCGCAGACATGTAGCATCATGTCCCACCCAGTCACATTATCCTGACTCCAGGATGACCAGTCCTAACAATAACCTCTTAATGCTGAGCGCCCAGCGAGGTAGCTGTAAGCTACCATTTTTTATAAGTCTTTGGTATGACTCAGCCGGGGTTCTAACAAGTAACCTCCAGCATCCGAGGCAGACCGCTCTAGCCACAAGGCCACCGGAATGGTCCAAGGGTAGATGTAGCAGAGTGAATCATTTGCGATATTTGTCATTATGAAGAGAAGGTTGCAAATTGTGGAAATAATAAAAAAAAATTGTCATCGCATTAAGTTTCTTCATATAAAAAAATGCTGTAAGGCTAAGGTAGATCATTGTCCAGAATAGAGAGACTATTATGTATTCTAAGGAGGAAAGAAGAGAAAAAAATGAAAGTTTTGCAAATCTCTGAGTATTTCACTTATCAACGAAGTAAAGCTCCGCAGTTCCCATTATATTATTAGATATACACTGTACGTATTAATTGCTGGGACAAGTAGTCTGGTAACGTATTAGCTGCAGTAGATAATAGTAACTGATACTGATTATTAGAAAAATGAAAAAAGTCACATTTTGCCAAGAGGGTATTTCCCATTTGTATAGTGGGATCCCCTGTTTCCAGCTTTGACATATAAATGAACTCTCACCGTTTTGTTCTCTTGACGAAGTAACTATTATTGTCTATATATAACGCCTAGAGAACATAATTCATCATATTATAACAGTATCGACAATGTGGAAATCTTATCACAACACTTGTCAGTTAGATCAGAAATAGATAATCTCCTTTGCACGTGTTTTAATAAGCGTCTGTCTCTGATTTAATAGGACCAGCCGCTTAAATCGTAGCCGTAAGTCGATCTGTTTATTGCTCGCGTAATCGATTGCACTTTGTACACAGTGATTACAATTAAAATAAATTATGTTTGTATTCTTGAGGCACAGGTAATTTTATTTAAACTTACTGATGCCTCCAAAGTTTGTAACCAAATCTTTGAACAACGGCATCAACCAGGCTAACGCATGGATGTATGCACAGTGAAACTGAAGTACAAACGTGGTGGAGGTGAAAATAATATGGAAGTGGCAGCAACCGCCTAAATAACCATTGCAGATATACAAAATTTCATTGGGACATCCCCAGAAATTAAGCTAAACGGGTCGGATGGATGAGGGTGGACGACAGAATTTCTTGTTACGTTACTGAAACGTGGGGATAAGAGTGAACGAATGTTACAATGTGTGTTTAGCACAAAGAAGCTGACTCAGAAATCCATCCATCCATACATACATACACACACATATACATACATGCATACATACATACACACATATGAAAGTATATTTAAATAACATAATTAATATCAACCATAGAGAAAAGTGATTGATTAGAAGGAAAATATGTGTAGTTTTGTCACAGCGTTGATGAATAGATAGGTAGGTAGTCAGTAGATGAATAGGTAGATAGATAGTACATAAATAGGTATGTAGTTAGTAGATAAATAGGTAGGTAGTCAGTATATGAATAGGTAGGTAGCCATTAGATGAATAGGTATTCAGTATATGAATAGGTAGGTAGTTATTACATGAATAGGTAGGTCTGGTAGTCTGTATATGAATAGGTCGATAGTCATTAGATGAATAGGTAGGTAGTCAATACATGAATAGGTAGGTAGTCATAGATGAATCGGTAGGCAGATAGGTAGTCAGTAGTTGTTGTTGTTGTTATTGTTGTTGTAGGGTTTAACGCCATTTTTCAGCACAAGATAGGCTATACATGGCGGCCAGTATAATTGGTGGAGGAAGAACCCTGGAAAACCCCGGGAAGAACCACCGACCCACGAGAAGCTACTGGCAGGCTTTCTCACGTGCCCACGTTAGCCGAGCCTGAGACTCGAACTCACGCAGACAGAGGTGAGATGGCAGTGATCCGTAACGGTGAGCGCTTTAGACCACTCGGCCACTCGGGGCCCCCAGGTAGTCAGTAAACGAATAGAGTCATTATATGAATAGGTAGATAGGTATTCACTAGATGAATAGGTAGGTATTCAGTATATGAATAGGTAGGTAGTCATTAGATGAAAAGGTTGGTAAGTATGAGTAGAAGAATAGGTAGGTAGTCATTAGATGAATAGGTAGGTAGGTATTCAGTACATGAATAGGTAGGTAGTTATTTGATGAATAGGTAGGTAGTCAGTATATGAATAGGTAGGTAGTCATTAGATGAATAGGTAGGTAGGTAATTAGTAGATGAAAAGGTAGGTAGTCATTAGATGAATAGGTAGGTAGGTATTCAGTAAATGAATAGGTAGGTATTCAGTAGATGAATAGGTAAGTAGTCATTAGATGAATATGTAGGAGGTAGTCATTAGATGAATATATAGGTAGGTAGTCATTAGATGAATAGGTAGGTAGGTAGTGAGATTAACGTATGTTCTAGATTGCAGATTCTTTGAATAAAAGATATTAATTCTGTATGTATCAGATTCATCCTTATTGGTCGCACTGAATTGATAAATGGATAACAAAATAAAACTTACAGTTAGTTTGTGCCATTAGCTTCCACCCATCTATTAAAGGCCATCAGCATTATCAATAAATCAGCTGCTGTTTCATACGGGTGGATTGACAGACCACCAGGGTTGCCTTTAATGAACCGATGGATGCGCTTTGATAACAACCCGATCTGTGGCTTCAGGTGACTTGAATGCATTCAACTTAAACACAGCAAGCCTGGAACATTCATATTCTTTCACGCGTTTGAAGACGTATGTGAAAACAATGTTGCTGATCGTTCTTATGTGGGTTAGTTTTTGATTCAGTATCGATTGTTTTATTAAACTTTCTAAACGACTTTCAGAAATTTGTGCTGATAGGTATATTTTGTACAAAATGGTTTAAGAAATGTTATCGATTCCTAGTGGACAGGCTATGCTAGTTAGGCAGAAGAGGGGTGGGGATGAGGGATGGAGGATGGGGGTGGAGTGGGGATGCTTTGACAACTGAATAAACGGATAGTGGTGGAGGTTTAGCTTTACTGCAGATTCGTGTTACGAAAATCAATTTATGCAGTGACTGCGTTCATCAAATCAAATGAGATTCCCATCTTTTGCTGAAATCATTCCATCATATAACAGTCATACTATTTTCTTCACAAGAAGATCTTTGATAATGATTTAGAATCTATAGATTATGTGTGCTTCACTTGTTAACAAATCAATATTCAATTTTGAAAATACGCAAACATAAAAAAATTATTGAAGATGCTAAATATCTGTACATAAAATAAACTTTTTGCACTCGAAATAATTTGAAGACGATTTAAAGCAGTATCAATTAAATAATATTACTAGAATAATTTTTTTCTTGAATATTGTAGTAATACGCGTATAAAAACGGTGTCTATATTTGATATTTCCAGGTTCATAACTTCAAATGGGTTGTCAACTGTGCGCATTGTATTTCATCTTATACATACTAGATAAATCTATTGTCTTATCAAAATCACGCCGCTCCCGCTTGCTTACAAGGTATATATGCAAATACAACCATACTTACAACAATGACTGACACACTCAGGAGTAATCATAAAAATACATACTGTACATACATAGATATAAACATGCATGCACGCATACATACATACATACATACATACATACATACATACATACATACATACATACATACATACATATATACATACATGCATGCATGCATGCATGCATACACGCATGCATGCATACATACATGTACGGTTTCTTGCTATACATGTCACTCACCTACACACAAGGTGTACGTTTCTTTGCTATAATGCTACTCACCTACACACAAGGTGTACAATTCATTGCTATGCATGTCACTTACCTACACACATGGTGTACGGTTGCATGCTCTACATGTCACTTACCTACACACAAGGTGTACGGTTGCTTGCTATACATGTCACTCACCTACACACAAGGTGTACGTTTCTTTGCTATAATGCTACTCACCTACACACAAGGTGTACAATTCATTGCTATGCATGTCACTTACGTACACACATGGTGTACGGTTGCATGCTCTACATGTCACTTACCTACAAACAAGTTGTACGGTTGCTTGCTATACATGTCAATAAGACAGTCTAATATGTTTATTTGTCTCACGAGCTGATCAGTATTAACATTTTTCATGCGCACACCTTTCTTTTAGTGTAATCATAATCCTCACTACGCAGATGAAAGTAAAGATTGTTACAATATGTTACCTGTTTAGCGCTAGATACAGTCCAATGATCGGTAATCGTGGCCATTTCATTTTACCCACTAGACAAATTCCTAAGGAAAAGAGAGAATAAAAGTAATCTTATATCTTTCCGATCTGTGATTTGATGATAAGACTCAACGATAAACACATGGTTTGGAGAGCATGGAGTGTCAGTCTTAGAGTGATACCCAACGTATTCCTTATAAACGCTAGCTGTTGATGATTGACATTTATAGTGCAAGAGAATTTAATGTGTGCTTTTGTCTTTAGATAAGAATTAAAACTACTGACGCAGCAGACCAATCAAAATTACTACTTGTCAAATCCTATAATTTCCCGTATGGCTTAAGATGATGAGATAACAACATTGTACAGAGGAATTAACTACTACTACTACTACTGCTAACAACAACAAGTACAACAGCAACAACAACAACAACAACAACAACAATAATAATAATAATAATAATAATAATAATAATAATAATAATAATAATAATAATTTTTTGTACTTATCCGTAACTATACAATTTATTATTTTATCGGTTGACATTTAAATATTGATCATCTCTTTATTTCGTCGAAATGTCAGTAACACCGTGTTGTTTACCTAGTATCATGAAACATCAAAAAGTGAGAAATAAATTATTTCCTTTCAGGTCTTTTCTTTTTTGTCAAGCGGGAGGTGGGTGTTTTGTGCTTAAATAAATGTCATCGTTCTATTATTTTTTTTTTTTTATATAGCAGAACAAGGTTGAAGGGCCGGCCTATTAGTTGGAAGTGATCTTAAACTATTGATTGAAGAAGATCGCAGCTGGAACCCTTTATGCTGTGCATTTTATTTCTAACTTTCGCATAATGACCGCGATTAAGGACTAAGGTATAGGTCGTCGCTTTCTTATAATTATCTATAATTAGACCACGAGTAAAGATTCCTTAACTTGTAATCTATGCCAGTGATTCATAATACAATGATATACACAAAGACAAAATCTATCATTTGAAGCACACCTATAAATATTATGTTAATCTAAATATTGTATTTATTTTTTGTCTACGAAGCAAATGGAAGGTAAATAATGCAACTCTTTGAATAAGAAATGAATTTTGTGTTCGCATAAAGAGAAAAAAAAATTTCTAGAGATGGATTAGTATACAAGGGTATGTTTAAATATTTCACTCTATGATCTTGATAATTTATTTTTACAAATGAAAAATGTATGATACAATTTGCTATCATAACAAAATGTACACAAGCAGTATAGGAGTAACACAGTCATGTTTACCAGTCACCATAAAACTTGCGACTAGAAAATCCGAATCTTGAGATAGATTTACGAGCATTAAATAGCAATCCTAAGGATTGATACTCCTCAACATTTAAAATGTTTAATAATTTTTTTTATAGTATCTTCATTTTCAAGACTGTAATATTAGACTTTTCCTTGAAGGCGTTCATAACTGGCACACTTTATGCTATCCATTTTAGGTGTAACTTTCGCATTACGAACGCGATGAAGGACTAATGTTAAGGTCGTCTTTGTCTTATTATCATATCATAGACTCGTTTTCTTCCTGGATATTATTTGAATATATTATATACTGAATAGCAGGCAAACAAAAATATGTTTGATCATTGAAAGAAAATCCGCGTTTTAAGAGCCTATATGAAAAATAAGCCCTAATTTTGTCTTTTGTTTGAAGATATTCATGACAGCTAATAGTACTTTTACTAGATAAGACTTTTTGTTCTTCTGTGCGAAAGCAGATTTGTCACTCTTCACATATGAGAAATTAAAAGCTAAATGATAAACGCCTCCAATGAGAAAAGCAAATGAGTCAAGCTAATTGAATTTTGCTAATAATAC
>JAECUM010026440.1:0-40439 GCA_016617855.1 Megalonaias nervosa
GAAAACAATACATTTGTTGGGTCTCAAAAAACCCAGTCTGATTTTATTATGGAGAATTTTGAACCATTCATGTCAAAAGGTTCTATATCACTCTTGGGTGATTTGGCCAATCCTATCCCAATTAAAATTTTATGGGATACAGGAGCCTCTCAGAGTCTTTTATTATCAGGTATTTTGCCTTTTTCTGAGAAGTCTTGTTCTAATGAGAGTGTTCTCATTCAGGGAATAGAGTGCAGCTTTGTTAATGTTCCTCTCCATTCTGTAAATTTGTCATCAGACTTAGTTTCAGGACCTGTGACAGTTGGTATAGTGTTACTTTACCCGTTGAGGGCATTCATTTGTTGCTAGGCAACGATCTAGCTGGAGACAAGGTTGTGGTTAATCCACTTGTAACTGCAAAGCCTTCTTTGGATCAGAAAGTTGATCCTATTGAAAAAGAAATCCCTGATTTATACCCAGCTTGTGCAGTTACCAGAGCATTGGCAAAGAAAGCTCTTGAGAATGATTTTGATAAGGAAAATATTCCTTTAGCTGACACATGTATTGGTCAGGCTTTTCATTAGGTCACTTTCACTTCTAATTTGGATCAGTCAAAAGGTAATGATCATTGTGATCCTCTTTTGAATACTCATTCTCTTTTTCCTAATCAGGGTGATAAATGACAATCACTTGTCATCGAACAGGAAAAAGATCCTGAGATCTCCTGTTTGTTTCAGAGGGCCATTAGTGAAACTGAAGCCACTGAAGTACCTGTCTGTTACTTCATTAAAAATGGAGTTCTTATGAGAAAATGGAGACCTTCTGAGGTACCTGCAAGTGATGAGTGGTCAGTAAAATATCAGATTGTGGTTCTGAAACTTTACAGACAGGAAATACTTGGTTTGGCCCATGAAACTCCTCTGGCTGGTCATTTAGGGATAATAAAACTTATTACAAGATCTTGACTCACTTTTATTGGCCAAAAATCAAAAGTGATGTTTGTAAGTTCTGTAGGTTTTGTCATACTTGTCAGATGGTAGGAAAACCCAATCAAAAGATACCTAAGGCTCATCTACAACCTATTCCTGCATTTGACGAACCATTCAGTAGAATTATGGTAGATTGTGTTGGTCCCTTATCAAAGACCAAGTCAGGCAACCAATATTTGTTGACCATTATGTGTGTGTCAACAAGATTCCCAGAGGCAATTCCTTTGAGGAATATTAAAACCAAAAACATAGTAAAAGCTTTGATAAAGTGTTTTACTCAATTTGGCCTTCCTAAATCTGTCCAATCAGATCAAGGGTCAAATTTCATATCTGGAATTTTCCAGCAAGCCATGCACGAATTAGGCATTCAACAATTCAAATCTTCTGCCTATCATCCTGAGAGCCGAGGGACTTTAGAACGATTTCATCAGACTTTGAAAAACATGATTAGATCGTATTGTTTTGATATAGGTAGAGATTGGGATGAAGGCATTCATTTACTTTTGTTTGCAGTTAGAGAGTCCGTTCAGGAATCGTTAGGATTCAGTCCATTTGAACTGGTGTTCGGACACACTGTGCGAGGACCTTTGAAGTTATTGAAAGAGAAACTTCTTTCTGATGAAGATACAGAACTTAATCTTCTTGATTATGTTTCTGATTTCAAGTATAAATTGTCAAAGGCTTGTGAGGTCACAAGAGCAAATTTGCACTCTACTCAATCAAAAATGAAATCAAAATATAAAAACTCAAGGGATAGGAGTTTTCAATCTGGTGATAGGGTTCTAGTTCTCTTGCCCATTCCACAAAATCCTCTTCAGGCAAAATATTATGGTCCATACACGGTTGAAAAGAAAATAATTGATTTAAATTACATCATAAATACTCCTGGGAGGCGAAAACAAAAACAACTTTGCCACATCAATATGTTAAAGGAGTATGTTGAAAGAGATAGCCAGGTAAATCATGCAATTAATTTAGTTGTACCTGCCCCACCAACTGAGGATTTGAATTAAGGAATTCAGTCGGATTCTACTGATCTTGGAACAACAAATCTTCGGAATTCTGAAATTATGGAAAATCTACACCAGAAACTTTCTCATTTACAACAACAAGAAAAAGGTGAACTTAAACAATTATTGTATGAATATGAGCACTTGTTTCCAGACGTACCTACAAGGACAAACAAAATTTTTCATGACGTTGAAATTGTAGATTGAAAACCCATGAAACAACACCCGTACAGGATGAACCCTCTCAAACAGGAATACTTGAAAAATGAGATTCAGTATTTACTGGAGAATGATTTTATAGAGCCCAGTAAGAGTGATTGGAGTTCACCATGTATACTTGTTCCGAAACCGGATAAAACTTTCCGAATGTGTACTGATTACAGGAAGGTGAACAGTGTGACAAAAACAGATTCATTTCCATTACCAAGAATCAATGACAGTATCGACAAAATTGGAAATGCCAAATATGTAACCAAATTAGACCTTCTGAAAGGATTCTGGCAAATTCCATTAACAGAAAGGGCAAAAGAAATTTCGGCATTTGTAACTCCAGATGGACTCTACCAATATAAAGTAATACCATTTGGGATGAAGGGTTCTCCAAGTACTTTTCAACGCCTTATGAAAATGATTACCTCTGGTCTAGACAATTGTGATGTTTATATTGATGATCTCATCATCTACAACAATACCTGGAAAGAACATCTAGCCACAATTCGGAAATTCTTTGAGACTCACTGATGCAAATTTGACTTAATTTATCTAAAAGTGAGTTCTACCATGCTTGTGTTACTTTTCTAGGACATATTGTGGGACATGGTCAAGTTAAACCTATAGATGCTAAGGTCAAGGCTATCTCTGAATTTCCTGTGCCTGTCAGTAAGAAACAGCTGATGTGATTTTTGGGTATGGCTGGTTACTATCGCAAATTTTGTTCTAACTTCTCTAATATTGTTGAACCTCTGACAAACTTGTCGAGAAAGAAAAACAAGTTTCTTTGGACTGAAAAATGTCAAGAGGCTTTTCATAGGTTAAAGGCCATACTTAAAATTGTACCAGTTCTAACAGCTCCAGATTTCAGTCAACCATTCAAACTATCTGTGGATGCAAGTGATGTTGGGGTTGGAGCAGTATTGATTCAAGATGATAGAAATGGTGTAGAACATCCAGTGTGCTATTTCTCAAAGAAATTAAATAAGCACCAAAGAAACTACTCAACAATCGAGAAGGAATGCTTGGCTTTAATGCTGGCATTACAGCATTTTGAAGTTTACATTAGCTCAGCTCCTTCTCCGGTTGTTGTGTTTAGTGATCACAACCCCCTTACTTTCATCAACAGGATGAAAAATAAAAATCAAAGACTATTAAGGTGGAGTTTATTTTTGCAAGAATACAACCATGACATCAGGTACATTAAAGGAAAAGACAATTTAATTGCAGATGCACTTTCCTGTGTATAGAAATATTTTCATATACACCTTTGTATAATTCATAAGAGTTCTTCTTATTTAATTTTTTTATCTTGTGTATAGTTTACATCTGGTAAAAAAGAAAGCATTATTACATAAATCTTTCTTTTTTCTTTATGGGGGAAAGTGTTACGACCATGTAGTTTAATTACTTGTGAGTTAAAATTTGAATTCTTTTTATTTCATTTTTGTATTATTGTATATTATTATGAAGATGATTATGTTCACAGGGTCTGATATTTTGAAAGAAACGTCGTGTTTATTTAGAATGTAAATATGACTCTCGGCTTTCATAAGTTTTTTGTTTAGATTGCCGGGTGGATAAACTGCCTGCATAAACAATTGGTTGTGGCCGAGGTCATTTCTAATTATATGTGTTGGCATCGTGTACTGCGATTGTTTATTGCGAAATAACCACGCGTTCTTCGTGTGTGTGCATGAAATGATGTCTTAGGTCAGTTTTTAAACACATAGATCCCTGTGAAATAGTCAGAGTTGTTCTTATACCTGGAGAGGAAGGTATTATTTTTCTTGTGCTGGAAAGAGTTTGTTTATTTTTCTTTACATCTGTAGAGCTCAAGATGTGTATTGTTATAGATGACAGCTATAGGAGTTCATCTACTTTTAAATAATAATTTATTTTTCCCTGGAGAACTACACAAGTGGTTTAGGACAAAGACATTCAGTGAAATTCATTCTAAATTGGAACAGTACAGTACAAATTGTGGTTCAACATGAAATTCTGGACATTTGTGTAAAGACTTCATCTGAAGTCATCATCCTCCATCTTGGAACGTCATCAAGATTCGAACCTGGATTCAGCTAGAATTATTTAGTGATAGGACTTGTATATTTTCAGTATTAGGATAAATGTTTGGATTTTCTTCACAAACTGTAAGTCCTATTTCATATTTTCACCTTTTCACCATGTTTTCTAGGGAAATAAATTATTTTTGTTAAAACTTACAAAGCTTGTTGTATTCACTCTTTTCTTTTGTTACTTTTGAACGAGCCGATACGTAACATTGGTTGATCAGCATTTGTACCAGCAAAATTTGGTTTTGTAGCAACTTTTTATATCATTGCCAGTACGAGGTACTGGTAATAGCGGAAACACTGGATAATTTTTGTAAAATTTCACTGAGATGGATGTTAAAAGTTGCATTTCATCAAATTAAGCGGGTCCACATGTTACTTCGGACCGAAACCTATGCCCGACATAACGGGGTTATCAGCTTAACGGGGTCGAGATAAGCGGGGAAAAAATAGCATAACAGAGAAGGATTTTTTGGGGGCCAGACCAAAATACTTGACATACACGGGTTCTCAAGATAACCAAGGACAAGATAAGTGGGTTTTGACTGTATTTTGACATTGAATGCACATTTCACTGTATATCATCACTCTGAGAAATCTTGGCAATTGGAGGCAATATGTGTTTGTGCCATGTAGTAAAATAAAACACATTATCATTGATGATACATACATTTTTGACTATTGCTTATATGTAATTCCATAGTGAGAACAGTTTCCTGTAGGTTTCTTTGGTGATATCTGTCTTATATTTGATGATTTGAGGATGCCAGTGAGACATAATTGCATGTGTTTGACCAAAATATCAGGAGTCCTATTAAGGCAGATTTTTTGTCACAGTAAAAGCATGAATATTCTCAAATGCTCAAATGCAAGATTGTTTTCCACATTCAGACAAAATTCATTTGGAAACTTTTGCCAAACAATAGCAGAAAATGTAGTTTCCTGTCACCCTATGTCATGGAGGGAGCCATAACATCATAATGATGTAAACATTGCAAGTTTTTTGTTTAAAGACTGTACATTTGCAGGTGTGCTCAATTCATAATTTATACCTTTTATTCATTGTCCCATTATACCTCAGTGAACTATTTCATGTTAGAAAACATGTCAGCACTCCCAATTTAAGATCAACTTCAGTTAACCACCTTTCCATTCCAAAACTAAAGAAAGAACTTGTTAAGAAAAGTTTTCAATATTCAGGGTCACTCATTTGGAACAGAATCCCAAAGGAAATTAGAGAAAGTTCAAATATAAACACATCTAATTATTATCATATTCAATGGGCCTTATTGATTTGACAGCTACATTACAACTTAAGGTAGAAATTTTTAAACATTCCACTTTGTTGTTTCAATATTTTTGTACAGTATATACACAACGTACCTAGTTGGAGCATGCTCTTGCAGAAGTTTATGTTTATTATTTCCATACATGTAGCTTATCATCAGTGCATTTTATTATTGTGTGTGCAACTGTTTGCATCTACTCTTTATGTAAATATGCATGTAATAGAGGGCCACATGGAAGTTTAGTTTCATGTAACTAATTGTGTCAACCTCTTTAAATAAAAATATGATCATTATTATTATTAGTCACTTGTTTTGAATGGAACATGTGAGACTATTTTTTATTTTCTGTCACATAGATTAATTTGTGTATTTGAAAATGTTTTTAAGTTGTCTTCTTTGAAACTCTACTGTGGTAACTTTAACCATATTATACATATGTCAGCTATATCACTGATTTTTTTTGAAGACAGTGCCATCAGTAATTTTAATTTATTGATCAACACATCTGAAGCCAATTCAAACTCTTCATATGTTTTAGACCAGCACAAGGGACAAGTAGTGGGTATCAAAAAGAAGGTGGTTTTGTTCCTTCTTTGTGGCTTTGTTTCTCTTAATTAATCATAGATCTCATCCCTTGTTAGGTTACAGATAAAGAGGATGGACCAGTAGGTGAAATGGTGAAAGGTAAATTCAGCGAAGGCAAAACTAGCAGGAAGGACTCACCTCCAGTGGTAGACAGAGCAGGTCAGCTTGAACAAGACTTTTTACAGCAAGGTTTTCAAGAGAAAGATGTAGAAAAAACTGTTGGGGCTCAAGGAAAAACAGAAAAAATTGAAAACAAATTAAATCTTAGCAGTTCTTTTGAAGAGAAGCGATATCCTCTCAACAAAATGGATTCTGTCATGATGGAAGGAGAGGAATGTCAGCATCCTGGTGATCTGTCTGGAGTAGGACAGTTGGTCAATCACACTGATATCAAATATCCTAGTGATTTGAACAGTATGGAAGAAGGGACAACCTTGTCATTGGTAGCAGGTAATGCCAACCCAAATATTCAAAATCAGACTGACCAACGAGGCTCTGAAGTAAACAACCTCAACGAAGTTGATTTAAGTATGACAGAGAAGAAGACTTTATTAAATCTGGAAGAAGGGGATCAGCCCCCCAAAAGTAGTCTCTTTCTGCAGTTGCTTTAACATTTTTAAATCAAATTTGGTCTCTAGCAGCAATCTTTAGAAAAGTGTGAAAAATGACCTTCAGAGATTTGAAAGCAGACTTTTAAGACAGGTTTGACTGTACTTGTCGCTGGTAGCTGTGTAGCTAATGTTGCAAAGCTCAGCTTTTAAGCAGATAAATATTTACATGGTAGATAGGAGCACAGTGACAGAAAAGTGAGTCTGAAATCAGAAACATGGTGAACATAGAAGGAGCATCCACATGAGTATGGATACAGGGTGCTCCAGCACAAGTGATTCTGATGATTGAGAACAACATCATAAACTGATTTCTAGCAAATTAATTTAAAAACTACAACAAAATGCAGTTATCAGACTAGTGTTTCCATCAAACCCTCAACTTAGATTTTTCTATACCTTCAGTGGGACATTTAGAAATATTTGTGTTCATAAATATTAATTAATTAATTAAGTAAGTAAGTAATTAAGTAATTAATATATTTTGACATGCTGATGCTTGATAGCATTTCTTTTCATTATGCTGATAATAATCCAGAGGCAGTTAGGTCATTGTGACCTGTTTTTAATGCATTAGTACATAAATTGTATATTAATGGCTGTCTCAACCATTGTATCTATTTGGAAAAAAAATTCTTGCTGTTTCTGTGCATTTTATTCACTCACATCTTCCAGATAACTGCATATTGTATCTTCCAGGTAACTGCATATTGTATCTTCCAGGTAACTGCATATTGTATCTTCCAGGTAACTGCATATTGTGCTCTCTTACAATGGTAGTTTTAACTTTTTGTGCCATGTTATAACTCACATACTTTTTATAATGGTCACTTTAAGTCATTTTTGAAATAATAATGTTAAAAAAGGTAGTTTTGATAGTTTTAATCTTAGGAGGAAAAGATTACAGAAGAATTATTTTATTTATTTATAAGATTATTGTATGACTGTAAACTTTCTTGAATTCTCAGTTTATGTTGCATTTTACTTTATTGTTTTAAAAATTTCTCATTTATGACTTCTTAAGAATCTCATGCTACAAAATTGCATACATTGTTTTAATAGCATAATCAGTTTGATGAAATCATTGTTCTTTCTTTAGAATGTTTTTTGAATGGATCAATATAGATTCATAATAGTACCGTCTGATGATCAAAGTTGCATTGTCTCATTACTAGTAGCATGATGGCACAAAAGTGTCATTTTTTCCAGTGGCAATGACAGCAACATCAACAATTTTACAGTTTTGTGTTAGTTTTGTTAACGTTTTTCAAGGCTGGATACACAGGTGTATTTTTCAGGTTTCTTTTTTATGTACAACTTTTATAAGTTAGAGTGAGATGTTGACATGTACATGTACTTGGCATAGACAGGTAGAATTAGGTAACAATAAATATCAGTAGATAGTTTTGTAAGGAATTCATCATATACATACATCTAACTGCATGGTATTTTCAGAATTTTCACCCATATTGCATATATTTACAGAATAAGTTCATATTATGATCTCTACCAAACTTTGAAACGTGTTGTAAATAATATCATATTTAACAGAATGTCAGCAATGAAATTAATCTGATATCTATCATTTTACATGTATTTATATATTTTAGTTCATGAAGGGCCATTGTTTGCAAAATAAATCAACTACATATATCTACTGTGGACATCAATGTCAATCTTATTTCCTCTTTTCAGAGGTAAAGAATGCAAGGAAGGAAAAAATGAAAGAACAAAGAAAAAGTATATGCAATTAAAAGAGGATTACATGATAGGAATCTAAGAAATGCAGCATCATTGTGAGAATTCTCAAATGAGAAAACTAGACTTGTTAAAATGTATGATGAAGTAATGCACAATCCTTCAATACTTCATTATTTTTAACATCATTATAATTGTTTTAAAACATAATATCTTATATGTAATGTCTAAAATAGCAAGCAAGAGGAGACAACTATGCAGATATCTACCATCACATATCTTCCAAATGTAGATAAGTTAAAAATCAGTCTTTTAGATGTTGCATTTTCTGGAAAATGGTGTAATTTGCCAAGAAGGTTCAGTATCCTTTTATCAGTTTTGTATACAGCTCTCTTTATCCCTGTTAATTTAGGGCTCGTTCCTGACCGTGAGCAAAGCCTTGCAGAATTTTGGTCAGTGATGCTAAAATACCTAGAGTTTTCTTAACTCTTTGAGCCTGATAATTGAGCAGTCTTCACAACCATAAAGGGCTGATTGTATTAGTTTATTTGGTACAAGCTGATGTAAGAGAATTGGATCTAACTTCATTTTTACCCTAAAGAGGATAAAATGTTTTCTTGCTTTTATTACAAGCCCTGTCTACTTTTGACAAAAATTTCATACTGAATCGTACAAGAATTCCATTATGCTCAGTTATATTTAAAATAGATATAGTATGAATGCCTATTTTCCAGTTAAACTTCTTCCATATTGCTGTGATTAGAAACAAATACACAGCTTTTACTAACATTAAAGGTGAATTTCCATGTTAGGGAATATATGTTACATATATCAAGCACATTTTGCAAAAACTCAAGTTATTTGGCATTACTGATGTTCGATAAAATGCTATTACATCATCTAGTTAATGTATCGAATAAGCACTTTTCAGATAGTTTGTATAATACAGGCAATTGTCAGGGTCACTTTTAGATCTTATTCCAACTTTCAATATGGGCACAACTAACCTTACTTTCTGATTGCAAGGTAGCGTATGTAATACTGGCCTATTACCCTGTGAAATTAATGATACTGTATCTTCAGTTGATCATTTTAGAAATAGGAAATTAAAGTTTGCATTCATAACATAAATATACCTAATCAATATATTTTGCCATGCTGATGCTTGATAACATTTCATTAAAGTTTGTTAACTAATTCAGTGGTAATTAGGTCATTGTGAACTATTTTTCATTCATTAGTAGATAAATTGTACATTTAATTGTGTTTAAAATACTCTGCCTGTCTCAACCATTGTATGTATTTGTAATTTCGCCTTTTGCTGCTTTGATGCACTTTATTGTTATATTACAGGCAAACATGTATTGTACTTTTTTATTATGATTGTTTGACATGCATGCTAACTTCAGTACTTTTTTTATAATGGTTACTTATTTTATGAAAACAGTAATATTGAAAAAGTAATTTTGATGACTGTAACCTGGGGGGGGGGTAAAGAAGAATTGTTTTATTTGTGCAATACATCAACTGTAAGATTTCCAGAAATCTCAGTTTTTCATGTAGTTTCCTTTATGTTTTTTAAATTTCTCACACACGATAGGAATTTCATTTGACAAGTTTGTAAAATACCAGACTTGTTAAATTTGGAATAGAAGTAATATATATCCTAGTATTTTTAACATTATCAGCCATGACTAAATTATTGTTCTTTCTTAATAAAGCTTTTTAAATGGATTTAATTTCTTAATATTACTGTCTGACAGTCAGAGTTTTTCTAATCAATATTTGAATGGTGACACAAAAGTGTCTTTCTTTCCAGTGGTTATGACAGCAACATAAAAAATTTTGAAGCTTTGTGTCAGTTTCTTTTTAAATTTAGATACATGGATGTATAATTCACATCTGTCTCTTGTTTTTTTATGTACAATATTTATAAGTTAGAGTGAAATGTTGACATGTACATGTACTTGGCATAGACAGGTAGAATTAGGTGACAATAAATATCAATTGATAAAAAAGAACTGATTTTTTTAGCTTCTTCCACAATCTAAACCTCTTGATGCTCAGGAGATTTACATGGTCTAAAATTGTGTTATATCTTTCAATCAGTGTTATGTACTCTCTCTCTCTCTCTCTCTCTCTCTCAGGATCATGCATATTTCCAAAGATTACAGTTTTATAGTATCTTGTGTACATGTTCTAAACATCACATTTGCAGAAGAAGAAAAAAATATTATAAACAGTATAGTCAAATGGAAAATCTAACCCATGTGTATATAAATATAAAAGAAAGTGCCTTAACACATTGCCATACATTAGGAATTATTATTGTTTAGTTCATATGAAACATTTATCATTTGGAAAAGGTCTCAACTCAATATTTCTCATTTGTTAAATTGAAATTTGTTTCTCATTCAATTGAATTTAATAACAAGGAACTCGAAAAAGGTCTCATTTCCAAAACTGTACCATTAGAATGAATGGGTACAGGTTAGAACTGTACCATCACACTGAATTTTTGTTGGTTAGAACTGTAGCCTGAGACTGAATGGGTACAGGTTGGAATTGTACAATCAAGCTAACCCAGATCAGCTACTATAGTATGTTCTGGGGCAAGGCGGTTTACTTCAGTTGCTTCAGCACTAAATAATCTACTTATCTTGCTGTGCTGTAAAACCCCAAACCAAACCAAACTTTCAAAGATGATTTCATTGGGTACTAGTTGCATATCAATCAAAATCAGAGGATGAGGCTTATTTCATTCATGAATTATGTTTTGACTCTTACATTGTAAAAATATGAGATTGCTAAATATTTCTTGGCAATTTTTTTATTTGTCCAGATATGATATTGTTATTATTATTGTTATTATTACCTGGATCACTCCAGTGGCTTAAGTGGTTAGAGTATCTGCCCCTGATGCTGGAGGTCGTGAGTTCGAACCACGGCCGAATCATACCAAAGACTTGCAAAAATGGTACTAGCAGCTGCCTCGCTAGGTGCTCAGCATTAAGAGGTTAGTGTTAGGACTGGATGGCCTGGTGTCAGGATAATATGACTTGGTGGGACACGATGCTACATGTCTGCGGCATGATACCCGAATGCTGGACATCACTATAAACTGACACACTGCAGACATCGTAGTGATATGACTGAAAAATTGTTACAGCTACGTTAAAAATCCAAATTACACACACGCATTAATATCATACCAGTTGCTACGGCATAGCTGATACCTTACCCCGACCGTATGACGAGATATCATCCTCCCATGACGGTGACCCAGGAGATTCCAGAACATTGGATCACCATCACCCCTAGCATGGTACCCTGGCCTCCTATTATGCTCCACACACAAATCCAGGCATGTACATTGTGTTACTTTTAGTTACATACAAGATGTTGTGTATATATATATATATATATATATATATATATATATATATTCATTCAGCTTTCTTTTACAGGGACAATCTTTAAGCTGAGTGTAGGTACGTGTGGTCACAGGTAATCCCCCTTGAGACACGCACCCCATTTATCTTGTACAGGCTGCGAGAGGGCAAATGGTTGTCCTGTCTGCAGCAGTAGTATTATAATACCAGGTTTCTATCTCAAAGACTTTTTTTTATACCCTTCCAACCTCCTAACAAATATAATTTACCTCTATGAGAGACCCTAAAACTCCCACCCCAAACGATTTACACAAAACTGAAACCAGGTTTTGAGCTCAGATGTAATTCTATAACTTTACACTAATATATAACATGCATACCTAGACTTTGTAACAGATGTTGTCTAATCAATACGCCTAGCCGTTGCGCAGTATAAAAAATCAATATCTCCATATCAACCAAAGCTAGGTAATGTTTTAGTGATTACTGCAGCGTCACGTGATGTATCAGAACATTCCAGAGAACGCCCACTCAGCATTCCAGAAGTATTCGCGCAGGTATATAAGGCGGCCAAATTCTCTCATAGTCATTGCGTGCTGTACTTTCAAGAGGACGTCTTCACCGGGTGAATCAGGTAAGTGATATTATTTTATTGTTTAGATAATATTTCATACCCTCTCATTATCATACTTTTTTTGATAATCTTTTTCGTACCTACTAACTCTCATTGGTAGAATATCTGTTAACATACTGTCAATAGTACGAAACTCGCGTATTAAATCGTCCATATCATATTGTATACCACGCAAATAAGATCGTATCTGATCAAGTAATTTTTTATAGGTGATACTAGCCGTTTGGCAACTATTTTTTTTAGTCGCGAGTCGAGGTTCTATCTTTTTACACGCTGTTTCAAGAGAAACACCAATGCCCGATATTATTAGCAAAAACGGGTTTAATGATGCACCACTTGAAATTATACCAGATCCGGTCAATAACAGCGGTAAATATGATATTACTCGAAGTATTTTGTTATAATATTTATAACATTTTTTCACGCACCAAAGTTTTTTATGATAAAATTTGTAATATTACATTAGAGCGTCCACATCTTGTTTTGGAATTTCTTTTGAAATGTGATTGAAATCAAATATATATTTTTTCATTATATAATATTAGTTTACAACAATGCTGGTTCTGGTTTGATTCATTATACCTAATGATGTTAAGTAATTAATTAAAAGTTTCAGCTATAAATTCTAGGCACCACCAGTAACGTCTCGGAGGAATTTCCGTTGATATCAGCGTAAAGATTTCTTTCATATTCTTGGTTAGCATCACTAATAGAGGATTATGATATTCATTCGGTGATAATGAAGTGGCAACATTAATTTCCGAACCGTATATAGATAACCTGTATAACCCAGTTACTTCTACGGTATGTTCGAGTGTGTTATTTTGTGGTGTCCATGTTGATGATCCTGATGCTACTGTATATACGATATTTTTAATTTGTCCGTGTGGAATTTTAATCAGATTAGTTTTTTGAACAATACTAGGTATTCCACTGACAATTTCGTTGAGTTTCATGTTAACGTCAGCTAGTTTTATGTCAACGGTTGGTTGTTCTCCAAAAAATTCTTTAAAGGGTTTGTTTATGTTTCTACGAAAATTTAAGAACGTTTCTACATGTCTAGAAAAAGTAGCACTAAGTGTAGTAATTTCATCACCGATTGTTTTTAACGAAGTTGAAATAGGAATTTCCTTATCATCAACATACTTTTTTGTTGCAGCATCAAAATCATATTCCGGTGTTCTAAGATTATTAATGCCGTTGTTATTCATGTTGAGAAATGCGCGCATTATGCCACCGTTGGCCAATACGTACTTAGATTCTTGATCATCGACATATTTTTTTGTTGCGGCGTCTGTATCTGAGGCTGGGTTTCCAAGGTCTATAATTTTATTTTGATTCATAATAATGCTACCTGTGAATGAATCACCAGCTTTTTTGACATAATCGCTGACTGATGTACCGGAATCTTGTATCTTACCTTGATTAGTAAAAGTAACAATATTATTAACAACCGCGGTGGGAATTCGTACAAGTACATTTGACAGTTGTACATTACTCGTCTTTAATCGTCCTTGTTTATCCTGGAAAATAACAACTTCATTTTGATCTACACTTGTGAGATTTAATAAATTATCGATTTCATTTCTTAGCTGATCAAGAGTTGCGTACTTAGATAAGTCACCTTGATAACCTTCAGTCAATAAATCTCCTGTTAATGTTCCAAATTTTTGTATAGTAGCTCATTATTTATTGTCTTACATAAAATTGTCAACATTAGTTAGTTTAATATTACATAAAATTATATAACAACGATGGCAAAATCGTCGATATTAAACTTTGATACCGAGCGGCTGGTAAAACATAAACATAACAATGAACTTCCAGATTGTCATTATCTTATTGTTGGGCGAACTGGATCTGGAAAAACAAATTTGCTTATGAACTTGCTTCTTGGCGATAATTTTAACTACGATCGAGTTTATATTTATACAATTAATCCACAGCAAGATAAGTACGAGCTACTAAGCGAATATAATGACAAACTTCGTGATGATCTTGAGGCTGGTGAAGATTGTTTTATAATCAGACAGCCAGAAGATCTTATTCCAGTTAATCAACTTGATGCATCTGAACATAAGATAGTAGTTTTTGACGATATTCCGCTAAATAATACGGAGATGAATAAAATAAGATCGTATTTTTCACTATCGCGAAATAAAAAGTGTAATTCTATTTATTTAGCTCAAGGTTTTTATAATGTTGACAGATTTATTCGGCGAAATACCGGTTGTTTTATATTATTTCCGGGATTGGACAATGTTGACGTCAGAAATATTGCGAACGAACAATGCGGTGACGTAACAAAAGATAAATTTATCGAACTTTATCATAAAGCTACAAAAGATAAATATAACTTCTTCTTATTTGATAAACTTACACATGATCCAACTAAAATGTTTCGCTGTTGTATTGACACTTACTTACAGTAAGGCGTTTCAATTTTATAAAATTTATATATAATAATTATGGACAAACGAGCAAAATATAGAAAACATATAGAAGATCTGAAAAAACTTGCTCAATCTCAAGCAGCATTTAAGCAAAAAGTACAGCAAGCACGACGTGGACAAATAACTGCTGCAGAAACAACAGCTACGATTCTCAAACCAGTTACTGAAGCACTTCTTGGAAAACAACCTGAAACTAGGACACTGTCAGACGAAGAAGTTAAAAAATTTAAAGAAAAAGGTTTAGTCGGGCTTGTTAAGGAACAACAAGAAGCAGCTGCTGAAAAAATTATTGCTAAATCTGACGAGGAAAAAAGAATGTTAGCTAAGGCACTTGTAAGTAATATTGCTGATCCCGCCGCTAGGCAAGCTGAACTAAACCGGCTGATCAATAATCCGATTTTATTTGAAAGAAGATTAGCAGAATTAACTTCATATGAAATTAGGACTATATTAGGAAAATTATCAGAAAAAATAGAGGATATTGAAAAAGAGCAAGAAAGAGTCGGCGAGTTAACAGTAAAGTTTATGGAAGTTGGAGAGCAAAGACAATTTTTTATAAAAAAAAGCTAATGATAAAATAACAGATGAGGAATATAATAATTTTTTAAAAGATAATAATATAAAAGATATTGATATTATAAAAGATTGGCCAGAAGAAAAATACAACGAACTTATTGATACATTAAATAAAATAATAACAGACAGTAATAATGCTAACAAAGAATTAAATGAAGCCATGACACGAGACGATATGTCTCAGCTCTTTAATATAATTAGGAAAGGTGTTATCGCTCATGTCTTTTACACAACAGCTGATGCTAACAGAGAAAAAGGTTTTGGTAAGGGGTGGTATTTTAAGCGGAAATTTATAATAAACGATGAAGCTCGAGTCAAAAACTATAGAAAAGCTGTAATAGCAAAAACTGGAGAAGGTGTAAAAATATTTACATCAACCGCCGAAATGATAGGCAGATTAATGCTATTAATATCATCAAAAGAAGCTGGCAATATTAGTGCTGAAATTGACAATGAAATTATTGATATACTTGATCATCTAAGATCAGAAAATTTATTAACATCTGACGAGTATGAAACTTTACACCGCGACTTAATCTAGGTGATTTAATTTTATAAAATGATTTAATATAAAAAATGTCAACAACACTATTGTTCGACTCGAGTCAAACGACAGAAAATAGCACAAACGTTTTAGTAAATTACAATCCGCCAATACAACTAGATCCTGCTAAACAATATGAGATTGGATTAATTTCCTGCACTTGTTGGAATGCCATGGCTAACGTGAAAACTGATGTTAATGATGAAATTTCATTTACTCCGGTTACAGCATCTCCAATATCTATAACAAGAAGATTAAAAATTCCACAAGGAGCTTATAACATTTCTGATCTAAACAGGGTTATAAAAGAAATAATAACAAAAGCTGGTGGTGTGGCTGATAATTTCGAGTTGGCAGCGAATTATAACACGTTACGAGCTAGGATAACACTGAGAAATATGACTATCGGTTTTGAACCAAGAGAAAGAAGTATTGCACAACTGATAGGATTCACTGGTAAAGTTTATAGTGCTCTTGATCAGGCTATTACATATGACGGTGAACTGCCAGTAAATATAACAGAAGTAAACACAATACTTGTCAATTGTTCTATTGCATCTGGATCTCACACATCAAAAGGCAGTAAGGGACAAACAATTTACAGTTTCTCGCCAGAAGTTCCGCCAGGTTCTCTCATGCAAATTACTCCGAGGCAGATTATCTATTATCCGATTAATGTTGAAAATCAAATATCAAGTATAATAATGCAATTAACAGATCAATCTGGAAGACAACTAGATCTGAACAACGAAATTGTTACATATTATTTACACTTACGCGTACAATAACAAAGTTATTGCGACTTCGTGATTGACAATAAAAATTATACAACATCAGATATAATGAAACAGAGAAAAAAAATTGGTCGAAGAAAAATAGTAGGAGGATTTTTTGGAAGTATATTTACTAAAGTTATTGAAAATGTTCCGGGAATCGCGCGTAAAGTTGCACCAATTGCACTAGACGCAGGTAAAGCTTTTGCAACTGGAGCCGCATCTGCCGCTGGAACTGCGGTGGGACAAAAAATAGCTGATAAAATAAAAGGTGATCCACCGTCTGTATCTGATATAAAACAAGCTATATCAGAAATCGCTCCAACAAAAGAAACTCAACGTGCTATGATAACAACAACGAAAAAACTTTTATCACCGAAAGGCGAGCAGATTATACAAAAATTAATATCTAAAGTAACGGCGCCACAATAAAATTTTATATAATCTAATAAATAAAAATGTCTGTTAAAAATTATCTCGATTTAGCAGAAACTTATGACACCGATGACACTGTAACAGAATTTGAGTACGTTGAGTATCTCGATGAAAATTCTAATGAACCAAATAAAACTGGTATTAGAACATTTAATACTCGAGACGAAGATGTATTTCTGCTGCCACATAAGGCAATGTTAGAAGTTCGCGGTCAGATTATGACAGTAGCTAATCCACCTGTTGCAATTGCAGCTGGAGCAGAAGTAGCTCTTATAAATAACGGCTGGTGTTTATTCAAAAGTGCTAGATATCAACTAGCTAATCAAACTGTAGAAGATATTTCAAGTCACTTACAAGTTGCAAGTACAATCTTAAATATTATTTCGTTTTCCGATGATTACTCCAGATCAACTGCAACGACCATGATGTGGTTTAAAGATACTGGACGTGGTGTAGCAGAATCAACCGAACTTTTGTCGAAAGGTGTTTTATTGCACGGAGCTGATGCCGCTGCAGATCTTGTAATTGTAAGAGCTTTTCTTATTGTTAATGCAGCCGCACTAGGTATAGCCGCACCAGCTGCAGACGCTAATGTAGATGTTGTAAGAGTCTCACTTACTGCAGCTTGTAATAATATTGGAGTAACTCCACCAGCTGCAGGTGCGACCGCTGTCGTAATGTTAGATTTAATCAACAACACAATTGACGTAAAAAATCCACGTTATAATGAAGGTTTTGCTAGGCGAAGAGCACTTACAGCAGGATCACGTCAAATTACAATGATGCTGCCATTAAGTATGATTTTTGGCTTTTGTCGTGATTATGATAAAGTATTTCGTGGAGTTAAACATACACTTATTTTAGATCGGGCAGAACAAAACGACTGTCTGTTTAGGTCAGGTGGAGCTGATGTACAGTTTATCATAAACAAACTTGTGCTGTGGATGCCGCGTATAACTCCGTCGATCACAAAAGCGGCAGAACTAAATAGTATGCTTGAGAAACATACAAACAAAATTTATTTTCAGCAGCATAAAATATATCAAACAGCAGTTCCAAATACTACCAACTACACATGGCGAGTTACAACAACATCAAGCGAACAACTGCCGAGACAATTGTTTGTCGTATTTCAACGGCAAGCGCAACGTGGTAGCCAAGAACAAAATAATGCGATATTTGATAACGCTAATGTTAGACGAATATATGCTAGACTAAATTCGAAGCAGTATCCAGAACGAGCGATAGAATGCAATTTTACAGATGACGCTAATAAAAATGTTACTCGACCGTACATGTATTTACTCGACGCAGTACAAAAATATCAAGATGTTGAAGATGGATCTCAAATATCAGTAGAGGAATTTCGTACACTTTATCCAATATTTTATTTTGATGTTAGCAAACATGGCGAGAGATTAGTTGATTCAACAGCTGATATTGAAATTACTTGGACACTCGAACTTCCAGCAGTTCCAGTGCCGTTATACGTATATGCATTAGTGATAAGCGATAGATTTGTTACGATAGACTCCGTTGGAGGTAAAATGACAGTCCAAGTTTAATCTGCAATCGTTATATAAGATGACAAAATATATTGTAAAAGAAATATATTTGACTGATGGTCAAGTTAAAAAATTAGCAGCTGCTGTTGCAAAGCAGAGACAGGTATCATTAAAGGTTAATCCCGGCTCTCAAACGGGTACCTTAACAAAATTAATGTTAACCAAAAATCAAGCAAATAAATACGATCGCAAAAAACCTTTTGTTTTAAATTTAAGTGCCGCACAAATAACAGCGATGTCCCACCGCATTGTGGTGGAAGGTGGTTTCTTTGGTCCAGCACTATCTGTAATGGCCAGCACGTTATTACCTAAAATTTTGCCGGTGTTAGGTACATTAGGACTAGCAGCAGCATCTGGCGCAATATCTGGCGCAACGAAAAAAGCAGTTGAGGGTAGTGGTATAAAGAAAATAGTCTAAAGCTTAATTTTATGTGACCGATAAATATAATGCCCAATGCAACGCATCGACGAAAAACCACAACGAAAAAAAAGAAAACGAAAAAACGAAATCGAACAAAACAAGGAGGAATTATTCCTTTCGCTCCACTTTTAGCGGGACCAGCTGGAAGTCTACTGCCAAATCTGCTAGGAATCGGACGTGGTCTAACATTGCCGGGAACACGGCCACCCCGCTAAGTAACTTTGATATACTTGATAAACTAAAATCAGTTGGGTAGCAGTTTATAATAACAATTATTTTGACTCGTTTGGACTTCCTCCGAGCGATGTAATAAAAAAATACATAAACAAAAAATACAAAAAAATATATTATTCGTCTAATCAACTTCAACCTGTTGGAACTTCTGCTTGCTGATATTATTGTATAATGTTTGTCCGACAGATGTCAAAAGATCTTAATTTTTTAAAGTTTATTTTACAGTTTGATAAGCAACCTTCTCACGCTAATGATGAGATTGCAATTAATGTTTGTAAAGCTATCTAAAGCTTACTAATAATTTTATCTAAACTTACAAATATATAATGTCAACATATTGTCTCAAATGTAAAACTAAAACAGAAAATAAGGATGAGACGACGGAAAAAACAAAAAATAATAGAATGATGCTAAAAAGTATTTGTGCAATCTGTGGAAAAAGAAAAAGTATGTTTTTAAAGAAAACGTCTGGAGCTGGTTACCCTCCTGACAAGATTATTTTAGTAGATGACTAAAAATATAGAATGATATGCAAGTGCGATTCTGACAGAGATTTATGCCTCGAGCAAAATAAAATTGTCACATACTGTCAACGTTGTAACAACAGAGAAATAATTGGAACAGGTATAGATATACATAAATTAATTGGCAAATTACCAAAACCAAAAGGAGGCTGGACATTGCCAGGCCATAAATACACTGGACCTTATAATCCTCTTGATAAACAACTAGATGAAAATGATAATCCGCCGCCAGGACAAGAACCTTACAATCAAGTTGATGCAATAGCAATGCGTCATGACATTTGTTATCGTGATCATGAAAACTCAAAATCGGATTGTGATAAAGTAATGTTAGACGAACTTCGTGATATGGAGCCGACAAATATGCGAGAACGTTTTGATAGAAGGCTGGTACAGGGTTTTATTGGAGCAAAATATAAATTAGGACTCGGAAAGGAATTATATGATGATCTCGCAGCCGAACTACACAAACCTAAAAAAAAAAAGTTTACGCGACGTAAAGTTGTCGCAAATGCCGTTGATGATATCTGGGCGATAGATCTAGTAGATGTGTCAAATCTAGCTCAGTTTAATGATAATAAGAAATACTTGTTTAACGTTGTAGATGTTTTTAGTAAATATGCTTTTAGTGTTCCAGTTTTAGACAAGACAGGAACGTCGATAACTGATGCGTTAAAACAAATAATAACAAGTACAGAAAGAAAACCAAATAAAATCTGGACTGATCACGGAGCAGAATTTTTCAATAAAAAGTTTGAGCAGTTTCTAGAACAAAATAACATTAAAAAATATGTTACAGGGAACGACGGAAAAAGTGTCGTAGTAGAGCGATTTAATCGCACTTTAAACGAAAAAATACACAAATATTTGACAGCTAAAAATACAAACAGGTATATTGATGATCTTCCGCAGATAGTTGACAAGTACAATAACACAAAACATCGAACCACTAAACTATCGCCAAACGACGCAATTAAAAATCCGATATTAGCAAATGAAAACATGTACTGCAGACATAAATTTGAGGTAGGTGATCGAGTTAGAATTTCTCTGACGAAAAAAGTATTTGAAAAAGGATTTACTCCAAACTGGACTGAAGAAGTGTTTGTAGTTGATAAAGTACTTTTAACAATACCTGTAACATACGCGCTAAAAGATCTGGCAGGGGAACCGATCATTGGTAGTTTTTACGAGCAGGAACTACAGAAAACTGAGCAAGATGTTTTCGTTATCGAAAAAGTGATTAGGAGAAAAGGCAATAAAAGTTTAGTCAAGTGGAGAGGATATAGCGATAAATTTAACAGTTGGATCCCAACTAAGTCGATCCAATAATGTTATTATAAATTTGTTCGTATTTCACAAGCATAGATTTACATTTGATAGTTTTACATAACGAAATTAAATGTAATTTTCTTTCATTATCGACTGGCATTAAATTAAATATCTTAGCGAAAATAAAATCGTATTTTATACTCCTTCGCTGGCCAGTTATTTTTAGATTTAAAAACGGCCTGATAAGCTGCCAAAATATATGTTGTTCGGCAACAGTAAAATTAAATTTTATTATTTTTTTGGCAATGTGATACTTAACATTATATCGTCCATTTGTTGGTCTGCTGTAATTTTTTCTGTCAGTGACAGCGACTATTTCATCGTCATCGTCAGATTCGTTGTTGTACAAAATATCATCTTCGCTATAGCTAGAAGATTTGTCTATTATATCGGTAGAGATTGTAATATTATCTGCGACTTTATCGCTAGTGATTTTAACATTGTCTGCGATTGTATCTTCCGCATATATTTCAGCAAGTCGTTTCATCAAATCCATATTATATAATATACTTTTATCTAATTTATTGTTATAAGATATGACTGACGAGGTAAAATATCATCAGAAGGTTAATATATTAAATTACAAGGAACTAGCCGAAGCAGTTCGAAAATGTCTGTCGGGTTATAGTTCGTATTCCGTTGACGTTATTGTTACGCAAGGTGATTCTCATAAAATATTACTAACAGCAGCAGAAAAAAATAAACTTAATGAAAATGCTTTTATAACATTAAAATTTGATCGCGATGATATTATGGCATTTGCACATAGCTGTCTTACTAAGACAGAATTACGAAATATTATTAATCATCATATCTAAAAACAATCCTGGCATCGTATTCACTTGAAAAAGCTGATCCTGTTATTCTATCGGCAACAAATTTTACTGCCCTAGGATTTATCTTATAGTGTTTTGCCGCAGCTGAAATCGATTTAAATTTGATCTCATCTGTTCTGAGATTCAATGAAACAACAGGTTTTGCAGGATATCTAAAATGAATACCACCACCTCGTCCTTTTCTCACATTTTCCTGCTGGGTAACTATTTCCAAATTTTCTATTCGATTATCAGTTTTTACGTTATTGATGTGATTAATCACAAGACCATCGGGTATAGGTCCGTTAAACGTCTCATAAACAAAACGATGACTAAGATAACTAACTTGATCGGTTAGTGTTCCTCTGACACATACTATGAGATACCTCATATTATTCATAAAACCAACAACATTTTTAGTTTTTCTATTTCTAATAACACCGCGATCGTTAGCCTCGTATAAATCAAAGACCGGGTGCAGCTGAAACTCGTTTTGTAAAGATAAGTTTTCAATATTGTCATCGCTAATCGAGCCATTTACTCTATAGACTCTTTGTCCTTCTGGAATATCATCGCAGAACAAAGTATAAATAAAATCTTTTCTAAACATTTCCGTTCTCTCAGCATTATCTCCCTTTACACTAATCTTATAACCCGCTGGTGTTGGTTTTCCTATAGATTTTCCAGATTTTATGTTAATAACCGAACCAAGTGCATTTCCAGCGTAGAAGTTATACTTCGGATGAACATGATATGCTTCTTGCTCCTCTGCTGTCAATCGAATGTATCTCAGATTTTGTGTCATTATACTATAAGGATTTTATATCTCTAATTGTTTGTTCAGCTGGCGTGCAGTGAGTTATCGATCGAACAATCAATTAAACATATAATATTACACTATTATATAGCGATGCTGAAATTACGTGATATAGCCAAGAAGAGCCTTATTGGAGAACCTGAAAAAATAGCGACTGCTTTTACAGGATTCGACAACAGTTATCGGTTCGATAAACAAATCATACTGGTAAATTTTACTGCAGAAAATCTTTACCACCTGTTAGAGCCAACTGTAAAACGTGAACTTGAAAAACATAAGGGTATAAGAATATTAGTGCAATATCACGTTATATTTTCAAAACTACTTGTGACGGAAGGATCGACTAACACGGAAACTACGGACCCTTATATTAATGCAAAATCAAGGCGTGTTTTGTTTGGTACTGATCTTTTGTCACTAGCTAATGAAATACACCAAGAAATCTGGAAAAAGGTAGAAGAATATACCGAATCGGGTTCGGGTTGGAAGTTTGAAATGATCAAGGAAATTTTATTTCACACAATGAAATATAACGCATTACGCGGTAGTTCGTATATCGACCTGCCACCAAAAATAAAAAACAAAAAATGTTGTATAAACATAAAAAACGTTGATAACAAATGTTTCCAATGGGCTGTTCTTTCTGCGTTATTTCCAGCAGAGAAAAATGCTGATCGTGTTGAGAAGTATATCAGTCACGTGTCAAGATTAAATTTTAAAGATATTGACTTTCCAGTGGCAGAAAATCAAATACCAAAGTTTGAAAAGCAAAACAATGTTTCGATCAACGTTTTCGGACTTGATGAAAAAGAAAAGGTCTATCCAAGATATATTTCAGAAAAAGCTTCACAATCGACTATAAATTTATTGTTTTATAGAAATCATTACGTTTGGATCAAAAACTTTAATGGACTAGTTGGTGGACAGTATAATAAACGAAAGAAGAAAACATTCTTTTGTTATCGCTGCTTACACGGTTGTAATGACCATGAAAAATTACAAAAGCATTTGCAGTACTGTAGTGACGTACAACGAATAACAATGTCGTCCAAAGAAAATAGCGTGTTACAGTTTGTCAATCACCATCACAAGCTAAAAATTCCTTTCGTTATATACGCTGATTTCGAATGTTTACTTCAACCTGTACTTGGCGTAGAAAATAATCCCAACCAATCGCGTACAAGGAAAACTCAAAATCATGTTCCGTGTGGAGTAGCGTATAAGATAGTTTGTTGTGCTAATTCGAAATTATCTAAACCAATTAAATTATATCGTGGTAAAAGTCCAGCTGTTTGGCTTCTCAAGCAGCTCATTAGCGAAGTTGATTATATATTTGATTGCTTGAAAATAGTAACTCCAATGATTAAACTAACACCACAACAAGAATCCAATCACGAGCAAGCGGAAATTTGTCATATTTGTGAAAAAGCTTTTGACGACAACAAAAACGTACATGACCATTGTCATTTGACCGGTCAGTATCGTGGAGCGGCTCACGATCAGTGTAATTTGAAATTTCATGCTCCAGATTTTATTCCGGTTATTCTTCACAACTTTCGAGGATATGACAGCCACATTATCGTAGAAGCTTTTGGTGATCCTGATGTAAAATCTCGTTTAAAACTCGACAACTCGATCAAGTGCATTCCAAATAATTTTGAAAAGTATATGTCAGTTACTTTAGGTAAGTTGCGTTTCATTGACAGCCTGCAGTTTATGGCAGCATCGTTAGATGAGCTAGTGAAAGGTTGTAGTAAATTTGATAACCTACAAAACTGTTTTGGAGACAAATACACTTTACTAACCAAAAAAGGAGTATTTCCATACGAGTATCTCGACGATTGGAGTAAATTTGATGAAACATCTTTACCTGACAAAGAGAAATTTTATTCGCAACTCAAAAATGAAAATATCACCGATGACGATTACAAATACGCACAAGATATCTGGAATAGATTTGATTGCAAGGCGTTTGGTGATTATCATGATTTGTACTTGAAAACTGACGTGTTATTACTAGCAGATGTTTTTGAAAGTTTTCGAGAAGTGAGTTATAATAATTACGGACTAGATCCTTGTTGGTATTTTTCTGCTCCAGGGCTGTCGTGGGATGCTCTGTTAAAGTTTAGTAAGGTAAGGTTAGAATTACTGACTGACATTGATATGTTCAATTTTATCGAAAAAGGTATCAGAGGCGGTATTAGTGTGATAACGAAGAAATATTCCGAAGCAAACAACAAGTACCTAAAAGAGTACGACCCCAAGCTTCCTTCCAAGTATATAGTTTATCTGGACTGCAATAATTTGTACGGGTATTCGATGGCAGAACCAATGCCGTTTGGTGGATTTCACTGGATCACGGCTGATCGATTTCTACTGGAGACAGAAAAAAAGATACCCGATGATGTCTCGTATTTCGTTGAGGTTGATCTCGATTATCCAACTTCGCTACACAAATTACATAACGATTATCCTTTCTGTGCAGAATCGATGATAATAGATTATAGTTTGTTATCTGAAGAACAACAGGCGTCAGCATCACCAAGACAAAATTCTATGGTCAAAAAACTAGTACCAAATTTGCTTAATAAACGTAATTATGTTTTGCATTATAAAGTTTTAAAACAAGCAGTCGATGCTGGTCTTGTGCTGAGGAAAGTTCATCGTGTACTAAAATTTAATCAGTCGCCGTGGATGAAAGGTTATATTAATTCGAACACTTCGAGAAGAGCTGTAGCTAAAACTGATTTTGAGAAAAACTTCTTTAAGCTTATGAACAATTCCGTTTTTGGTAAGACGATGGAGAATATTAGAAAACGCGTACATATCGAGCTAGTTAATGATATCAATCGCAGAAACAAACTTGTGTCAGACGATGATTTTGTGAGCATGAAAATTTTTAATGAGAATCTTGTCGCAATACAAAGAAGAAAAACAAATCTGAAACTAAACAAGCCGATCTACGTTGGAGCTTCCGTGTTAGATTTATCGAAGTGGCTGATGTACGATTTTCATTACAATTTTGTTAAAAATCAATGGCCGGACAGTAGATTATTGTTTACTGATACCGACTCGCTCGTATATGAAATCGAATGTGAAGACATCTATCAGAACATATACAATAATCGATATCTGTTTGATCTTTCCGATTACCCACGTGACAGTAAATTTCATGATGACACAAATAAAAAGGTTATCGGTAAGTTCAAAGATGAAATGAACTCGAGCGTTATCAGATACTTTATCGGATTGCGCAGTAAAATGTATGCCGTATTGTTAGACAATAATAAAATAACGAAAAAGGCAAAAGGTCTGCCTCGCGATTTTGTTAAAAGGTTTATGAAATTTGATGATTACAAGTACGCGCTTGATGGCGGTGTTAGTTTTATAAGAGCAATGGCTATACGGACAAATAATCATAAACTCGAAACAGATGTCATTATCAAACGTGGTTTGAGCAATTTTGATGATAAACGTTATTGCGAAAATGGGGTAGATACACTTGCACTTGGCTATTGTCACAATGATAGATCTATCATTGACATTATCTTTTCCGACTGAAATTTTATCTAAACTTAAGAAATAATGTTTGAAAATTTGACAGTGACAAATAGCTACAATAGCAAGATCAAATATCTAATGATGGACGGAAAACAATTGACAGTTGAAATTAATAATGAAACATCAGGTATATGTTTTAGTGGCGCCCGTGACAAGCTAAAACTTTCGCTCATTAAATCTGATGACAGCGAATACTTCAATTACCTCGAGTAATTGTATCAAAAGTTGCTAGCGGAATTAAAAAACTTACATAATCCGATTAGTCAGCACAAATACACTAAACTTACAATTGATCTCGATCGGTCAAAAGTATATTTTATCGACAAAAAATATCCTATTAACAAACCACAAATAAAAGATTTGTTTGAGTCCCGTCGTTGTGTGTGCGGTAAAGTAAAGTTTAGTCTCTATCATCGTGATAATGAAATATTTTTAATATCATCAGTTGAAACATTAATCATTGGTGATGAGGTATAAAATAATATCACTTACCTGATCTGGCCTGGTGAAGACGTCCCTTGAGCGCTCAGCACGCAGTGACTGAGAAAATTTGGCCGCCTTATATACCTGCGCGAATACTTCTGGAATGTTGAGTGGGCGTTCTCTGGAATGTTCTGATACATCACGTGACGCTGCAGTAATCACTAAAACATTACCTAGCTTTGGTTGATATGGAGATATTGATTTTTTATACTGCGTACATCAAGGGTTTGGAGGCGACAGCTGTTACATGTACACAAGTAGTTATAGGATTATATCTGCGCTAGAATCGGCCTCTTGGTTTTGAGAAAAATAAAAAAAATCGTTTGGGGTGGGAGTTTTAGGGTCTCTGAGAAAGTAATTTGTATTTGTTCTGAGAGTGGGGAGGGGGTGGAGAGAGGTCTTGCGCTAGAATCGGCCTTATATCTTACTACTTTCGATCATTGTTTTTCGACAAGAATCCTTGCAAATATGTCCTGTTTTGTTGTGGTCAAGATGTTAAATAACATCTCAATGTGTTGAGTTTTACTCTGAAAAGAAGGAAATAAGTTATTTTCTTCAAATTATATTTTCTATGACTATATTATTGCAGGTTGATCAAAATAACTTAAACTATTGACGACAAACCCTTGCCAATTTTGAAATTAGTATATGAACCATTGACTGCGTACTGAATTTGGTTTAAATGCGGTGTCGTGAACAGTAAAGCGTGCTTGTTAATCAAGTATCCCTACTTTATAGAAAAAATCGAAGAATGCCTAAGCTTCATCTTCCTTTCCAATCAAGAAACAACATTAGTGTCAGTCTAATTACAGCTAAATTGCCTTTGAAATGGGAAGCAAATTGCATAATGTTTTGGTAACAACCGAAATAAGGAAGCAAATTGCAAGATGTTTGGTAACAACTGAAATGGGAAGTGAATTACACAATATTTTGTAACAACTGAAAATCACGCCTAAAATAGCATTCGAGAATTAGAGTAATAATAATGATCTTGTTTTGTTTAAATGCAAATCATGAAGTTCTAGTTAAGTTATTCAAGTTTAAAACCATAACAAGTAATATATTTTGCAAAAGGATATGAAACAAGTTCCAAGGAACACGCAATAAAATCACGTGGGGAGCAGAAAATAATGAATAACATAAATGCAAGACCAATTACGCAATAAATAGAACATGGAAAATAAAAAGCGTTAAATTATGAGCTAAGCTTTGCTTACCAACGGAAACAGTGTTTTCTAGTCGTGAAAGAAACCACAATTGTGATCTTACATCACCGTCGAGAAAGGTGAAAAACGAACCTGTCCGCAACACATCAGTGTACATTTTTAAACGCTTACTGGTGTTTGTCGCGGCTTCGGCGTTACAGTCAATACGTACGGAATATTTCTGGATCAAATCCTATCTTTGACTACTTGTAAATCCAAGTGGAATAACACATCCCTACCTCCTGTCACCAAGAAAATTATTGGTTTCATCCACCGAAATTATAATTCTGACGAGTATGCATTAGATTTGGATACAAATGGAAGACATAAAAAAAATGTCAAAAGGCACTAACGAAAACACACTGATATACCACCTATTTTAGGATAACGGATATTTGTACGTGCTCTATACATGTTCACGGCTTTTTTATTGGTATTGCTTTTAAAGATCAAAGTCCAAACCGTATCAGGATACGGAATAAACTGTGTGATTGCCTTGCAAGAAAGAAGGTTTTGAACGAGTGTGCCGTGAAAGCTAGTTGCTTTAGATGCGCGCAAAAATGATGAGAATTTGTTAGTAATAATATCAATAATATTAGTTGGAAAAGAATGGATTGTTTTCTTGTCAATTCCCTACTAATAGATAGATCAGGTAGAAGAAGAGTGATACATACACAGGTAGTTGGCATCGTAGCTAATAAAGGATCCAGAAATATCGTTTGGGTTGCGGGACGGGCGGGGGGGGGGGTAAAAATAGGCAGACTTCTGTAGGAGGGAACCTGCTGGCGAGGTCTGAGAGAGAGAGAGAGAGAGAGAGAGAGAGAGAGAGAGAGAGAGAGAGAGAGAGAAGCCCCCAGAAGCTCCTGCAATCAAGTTCAAGGTAAAAAAAGAAATATTAACTTATTTTATAATACGTCCCGTTTCGCGTATATATTTAGTTGGGGGGGGGGCGGCGGGGAGGGGCAGGGGAATTATTAATGTAAGTAATCTGTGCAAAATTGATCATAAAGTTGGTTTTCTATTAACAGGTGCACTTCGTGTGGATGAATCCGCTAAGCAGATTTTACTGTTGTTGAGTGATCCCACTGTAAATGTTAAATGCGCAATGGATTTTATTTTTTCCAAATGGAACTGTTTTAAGCGAAATGGAATAATAAAATGATTATTTTTATGGTATGCCTTTGAAATTGTGCTTGCTATAATTATAATCGAGATGTTGTAATAATTTACACTTTTACCATATTGTTTCAAACGGAAATAAGTGTTATTTTATTTCGAAAAATACATATTATACGAAAACGACTCATTGCGTAAATGTAAATGCGGAATGGAATAATCGTAAACTATACCTTTTTATATGTATTCAACAATTAGATGCTGTTTTACTTCAAACATCATGCAAACATTAGTTTATTTGATTCCGAAAGGTAAAAGTAGCCAACACTTTCAATGTTATTGAATATTAATTTGAAAATTAAGCATTTACTCTTAATAATTGATGATTCATAAGTTACTCAATCAGTAAAATCATGAATTTTAAAAAAGTATTTTCGTTATTTAAGTTATAAATATTTTGTTAAAAGTTTGACCTATTTTTTTATAAGTGTAAATTCGTAAAAATATTGTGGCACACTGGCATTGTTTGATTAGATAGTTCTGTAGCAGTATCAGAAACTATTAATCGTCAAAACTTAATTTTTAATGCCAATTTTACAGTTTGCTACACAAAACAGTATGCAGCAGGATTGAAAGTTTAACCTAAAACAATTGACTAAACAATTGTTTGCATTAAGTTTAAGGTAAATAGCATGAATTATTAACAGTATTATTTTTAAATGTATATTTTACGATTCCAATTCACGTGAACATTTCCAATTCTGAGCGAAAAATTACATGAAAAGTAACTTTTTATATCTAATATGTTTTATTTTTAAATTAGGTATTACATTCTTCTATTAAAAGTCTTTCTTTCCTATAATTGAATTACGATAACAATTCGCGCATAGGTCATTTACATTTCAAACAAAAAAGTCTTTTTAATACACGTATAATGGGAGAAAAGGCGGCACAATTTTAATTTAGTTTATTTCTATTTGAGGCGATATAATCAAAATCATGCAAACCATTATAAAATCTTGAATTTAAATAATGCAATCACAATATTTTTATTTATGTTATGAATTTAAAATAAAAATAATATTTCCATGATTCCATTTCGCATAAAACTGTTAATTTTCGCTCCATTTCGTTCCAATAACCCTTCCCCCATTTCCGTTGCACGGTGCTTCAACATTGTTAACGTATGATGTAAAGATCATTACGATTATTATTTATGAACGCAGTTCAAATAATCTACATACTGATTTATATGCAGAGCTTTCCCAAGAGTTTTACATAAAAAAAGATATAAAAGAGGAAGATAAGAAGAGGAATCGAATACGGATACGAATCAGCAACCGTGATAACAGCAGTCGGTGAAGATATTCCGCATCAGTTCAGGTGTGTTTTTCGTTGGAATATCCATCTTTTACACAGACCATTCCTTCTTTCATATCCGCTTTCACTTTGGCACATATTTATAGTGGGCTCCAACTAGGACTAGGCAAAACGTCTTTTCAGTGGGACTTTTGATCGCAGTAATGTTCATGGCTGTCATTACGTTCATTTGAATCAAAAGATTCTGGGTTTTTTTTTTTTATCTTCGCAAGTGAAAACCAATTTATGCAGTACGTATATTTGTTTTTTGAGATCCAAGTTAAAAAATGTATGGCTTGCAAAAATCTGCTACCGTTTCTTTGTACCCCCCCCCCCCGCCAATTTTAAAAATGAAAAGCATCAAGGATATAAAAATGTACAAAACTTGGTAATTTCATTCACTGATTTATAATTTCTAACCTGACTGCCTCCAGTGGGTCCCAAAACACTGTCGAATTATTGGCGTTTCAACGCAAACGGAAGCTCCCGATGCAAACAAGCGAACACACTGCTCGCTGTCTATTTCTGGTTTGCAAAATAGTCTATTTCATTAAAAACTGTGTCGTCTGCGTCCAGTGTTTGCAGTTTCTAGTTTTAATATTTCTAAACCAAATTGAACAAATAAAAAGGAAGAATTCTTTTATATATGTGTTCAAACAGACGTAAATCCAAAATTTACGGAATTATTGAGATTTTCAAAGACAGTGAATTACATCACATCTGTTGCTTGAAAACATAGACTGGCTGAAGTAAATACGGCGACCATGTTGCTAAAGAAAGTCCCTTTTGATTTGAAACGCTAACAAGTTGACAGAATTTGGGCTTCCCTTGGTGCTAGTCAGGTTAGAACTTATAAATCAATGAATGAAATGGCTTAGTTTTGTGCATTTTTTTATATCCTTGATGCGTTCTGCTTTTAAAATAGGTAGGAGGGTACAAACAAATGGGATGGTGTGAGAATACCTTTTTTGTACAAGTAGCAACCCAGCGTTCTGGCACGTTATTCACCAATGGCTACCTCTTATGTTTATTACTAAAGCTATTTTAATTGTACACTGTCAACTCAGACAATAATTCTTTACTACTTGCACAGAACCAGTTTTAGACAGAGAAAAATGCACTCTACCAGAGACATGTCTCTGACTCACCTATGTTGAGGGAAAAAGAATAAGATCTAGGGGAGACGATTTAGGGGGAAGAGGATTTAGGGGGAAGAGGACTACTGTTTTGAGGGAAGAAGAAAAAGGATGTAGTGGGTAGGGGAGCAAGATGAGGAAGAGAAGGAGCATGTCACACACCTAGTTTCTGTAACTGTCTCTTATACCTATAAAAGGAATTTCAGGACCAGAATATGCCAGTAACAATATATAAGTCATGCTCTGTTTTTCTTACTATGTGTATCAAAAGTCATTTTATTTTATCTTGCACTAGCTTCGTGATACCATTTATTGAACAAAAATGTGTTCTGTATGTAGTTATTTAAGAATAAATGTAAATGATTAAAGTCTCTTAATTGCTTTTAGCATATTTTTTCATATCAATTAATTAATTTAGACTACACAACTTTTTAATGAGAGAAATGGTGAGACTCTGTTTTGGTAGAGGATATATGTCACTTTGCTCTACTATTTGAGTCCAGTATGAACCTTGTCATATTCCTCATTGATTCTGACAGTATCTGTATTTTTAAAATGTTCTGATATTTCATGTTTTATGTCCTCATTTGTTTTGAATTTTTGTTTTTAACATGCTAAAACTACTATGAAAAATGTAGTAACAAGTTAGTCAAACAATTAAAATGTTCAAGGAAAAATATTTTCCTTTCCTAAAGTAACCTGTTGGTAATGGTAATGATGTCATGCCTTATGACTGAGAACATAAATAATAATAATAATAATAATGAGGACTTTGTATAGCGCCTAATCTTTAGAAGCTCTAAGCGCTTTACAACATTTGACAACACTTAAAAAAACATATATAATGATATGATTACAAAAATAAAAACAAACACCACGAAATTAGAAACAGAAAACATGCTGTAAATATTTACGGTAAGGATACATTATAAGGATACATTATTAGGTCTTTAAGTCTGTTCTTGCAGTTGAAATAGGTGAGTTTTAAGAGCGCTCTTGAATGAGATCACTGTGTCTTTGTGTCTAAGTGCAGTGGGCAATTCGTTCCACGTTGCTGGGCCCTGGTATGCAAAAGAGCATTGTCCATATGATTTCATCTTCATAGTGGGAATAATGATAATACGAGTGTCAGAAGAGGAGCGTAAGCATCTTGCAGGTGTGTACACATGGGTGAGGTCAGATAGGTATGTTGGACTGGAGCCCGTCAGTGAAACGTAGCACAGAGAACAAATTTTGTGTTTAATTCTGGATCGTATGGATAGCCAGTGTAGGGTACAGAGCAGGGGAGAGGCGTGCTCTGATCGTGGTACACTAAGGATGATCCGAGAAGCTGTGTTTTGAACTTTTTGAAGTTTCTGGAGTAGATATTGAGACGAACCAGACAGAATTGAGTTACAATAGTCCAGTCTTGAAAGTACTAAGGAACACACAAGTGTTTTAGTGACATCAACTGAAAGATACTTGCGAATGGAGCTGATGCGTCTCAGTTCAAGATATGCAGCCTTGCATATGTTCATGACATGTTGATGCAATGAGAGAGTACTGTCAAGAGTAACACTGAGGTTTCGTACTGACTGTGTGAATTTAATGTTGGTGTTGCTGATATTTATTGTCTGAGGTAAAGGATGTGAATGAGAAAGTCTTTATGTTGTAATCAGAATGGCTTCAGTTTTATCATCATTCATCTGCAGCTTGTTACATGTCATCCATGATTTCAGATCGGAATGCACCTCTCTACGCCTTGGATGGTAGCTTCAACTTCAGTTGGATGGCTAGATTTGTATATTTGGGTGTCATCAGCATACAATTGGTGAGAGACTGGATGATGATCTATGACACTTGAGAGTGGCTGAGTGTATAGAATGAAGAGAACAGGTCCAAGAACAGACCCCTGTGGAACACCACAGCATAGATCAACTGGGCTGGAGTGCTTACCAATTGCGGACACAATTTGTGTCCTGTTGACCAAGTAGGACTTGAACCATAGTAAGGCCATATCATGAATGCCAAATACATGCAGGAGACGGTGAAGTAATAGATCATGGTTTATAGTGTCAAATGCTGCAGACAAGTCAAGGTTAGGGAGGACTGTAATCTTTCCGCTATCCAAAGCAGAGAGAAGGTCATTTACTAATTTCAGAAGAGTAGTTTCAGTACTGTGGCAAGGGCGATATGCAGACTGTACATTGCTAAAAAGACTGTCTGAATTCAGATGAGATGCAAGTTGGGATAGAACAACTTTTTCTAAGATTTTTGACATGAATTAGAGATTAGAAACTGAGCGGTAATTTTTTAAATCATTATGGTCGAGTGTTGGTTTCTTCAGCAGAGGCTTTACAATGGCAGTTTTGTAAAATGATGGGAATTCCCCAGATGAGAGAGACGTATTAATAACATCAGTTAGTGAAGGCAATATTGGATCTAAGCAATCTAGCAGCAGTGACGTCGGAATCGGATGAAGTTCACCTGACTTTGGTGCACTATTCATCACGATTGTACGTACTATATCCATAGAGACAGGTTAAAATGCTGCTAACGGTTGCCGCTGAAATTCTGTATCGCAACTGTATGGTGGCGACGAGTCAACTGAAATTGTGTTGTCAAGTTTATCTCTGATGGTTTGTACTTTGTCACGGAAGAAATTTGAAACAGGTCCGGAAGGTCGACTAGAGAGAAGGTAGCTGGAAGTGGTGTACATTTGTTCCTTGATATTAGCTTGTTAGTAATTTTAAATAGCTCTTTGCAGCTGGAACTTTCCGTGATCTTAGTACTTTAGTGGGCTGATTTCGCTGCATGGACTATGTTTGTGACATTCTTCTTATCGGCATCAGAGATCTGCTTATGAATAGTGAGTCTGGTGGAAAGCCAAAGCCTCTCAGCTTTACGGCGGTCTCTTTTAGCAGCACGAAGCTGCACCTAACACTGCTATACCATGGAGAACACTTCGGAATTGCTACTCTGCACTTGGCTGCTGGGGCATGTCTATCAAGCAATGAACGCAGGCAGTTATCGAGTTGTTCTGCTGTAGGAGGTAAGCTAGTTGTTAGGGTTGCTTGGATGTTATGCATTGGTAGGGTTCTTTTTATCATACGGTGGTTTCTCTTTGTAGCGAATAAAGGTGGAGGGTTAGGGACTGATACGTCAAGATGGCATATAATGCAGAGGTGATCTGATGAAAGTTCGTGGGACACCAGGGATTAGTGTAGAATATTATCATCAGGTCTGTAAAGAATCCAGTCTAAAATGTGACCATGTTTATGGGTGGGTTGGCTAACTGACTGTTTGAGATTGATAACGTGAATGGAATCTAGGAGCTTTGAGGTGCATGGGTTTCCAGGACAGTCAAAGTGAAAGTTGAAATCTCCAAGAATAATCAGGTTGCCACCTATCGAATTTCCATACTCCAGGAGATTCGGAAACTGCTCCAGAAAGAGAGATTCTGTCAGCTTCTTTTTTCTACTAGGAGGAGGGCGGTAGAGGCTGAAAAGATGGACTGACCTTTGTTCCAGTGTGAGATTAGTTTGGACTAGTTCAAACGATGTGTGGGTGTGGTAGAAATTGAAGGTTGTAGTGTAGTTAAGACGGTTGATCATGGAGTTCTTTGCGATGACAGCAATTCCACCTCCGCGAGAGTGGCGGGGGAACGACTTGATGGAGTAACCAGTGGATGTTAGAAACGCGCACTTGGGTTCATCGCCTGATGTATTTAGCCATGTTTCTGTCAGGAAAAAGACGTCGATATTCTCATCGTCGATAAAATTAACTATTTCTGTGCGCTTTTCCGATAGTCCTACTGATTGGGCATTGAATAATGCGATGCGCAGTGGTATATCTTCGGAAGTTGGCAGAAAGGTTGTTGATTTAATTGGGAGTTGAATTAGGTTGTCTAAATTAATGGCCGAAATTTTAAATTTCTGTGCCGGAATGGGCGAAAGGGAGATAACTGGAACTCTTCTTCCTGTTCTACGCCGGCCAACTTTGAAACAACGCTTCCTTTTTCGCTTCCGTTTACAGTTATGGAATGATGAATGCAATCCCAGGTTGTTTAGTCTAGTGCACAATGTAGTGTGGGGAGCCAAGGAGTGGTCATTTAAGGCAATTAATGAGGGTCCATCATAGCATAAACGGGTGCACTGGCGAGTATCACGTGATGGCGGTTGTTCGATAACAAAGGAATTTGTAACAGTGGAGCAAGGCAGCTGAGGAAACGTCTAATTTTTCTCGTTTCCAATACAAGAAGATGAAGAAACATCTAGGTGTAGGTGTATGTATGTATGTATGTATGTTAGTATGTATGTGATACAAAGTTGCAATAGTAGTGCCATGGTTTTTATTGTTTTAATACCACGGTAAGCTGCCTCTAATTATGTATGTATGTATATATGTATGTAGGTGTATGTATGTATGTATGTATGTATGTATGTATGTATGTTAGTATGTATGTGATGCAAAGTCACAATAGTAGTGCCATGATTTTTATTGTTTTAATACCACGGTAAGCTGCCTCTAATTATTTAACGAGAACACACCACGAATCTTCAGTAAGATGTTCTTTCGTCTTTCCCATTTGTATGGGTCATTAGTAATTATTTCCAAACCAAAATTAACAGTGCATGCGATGCATCACAAGACATGATCCAAACACACAACACGAACAAAATATGTATATAACAAATAACAAAACAAGTATACCTGAAACTCTCCAGATAATATAACAATATAAATAAATGATGAAAGTCATTTATACGAAACTAATCCACACTACCACAAAGTCTCGTGAATATATATGTATGTATGTATGTATGCATGTATGTCTGTCTGTCTGTCTGTCTGTCTGTATGCATGTATGTATGTATGTATGTATGTATGTATGTATGTATGTGTGTATTTATATATGTATGTATGCAAGGATGTATGTATGTATGTGTGTGTGCATGTATGTATGAATGTATGCAGGTATGTATGTATGTATGTAGGTGTATGTATGTTAGTATGTATGTGATACAAAGTTAATTGGAACTGACATAAGGATTTTGTTTTTCTCCTTTTGAAATTTTATTGTCTACATGGTTTCATTCTAGTTTGTAAATCATTTTCTGTTAATTATTTGTAAAAGCTCTAGCCTTATTTACAACATTTGACACATCATGGTCATCTTAGTGGTCCTACAATTTATATAAGGTTGTGATAACTCTGCCTGAATCGAAACGCCATATATTATATCTTTCTTCCCGGACATGCTACCGTATACCACTTTGCGCTATTGTTGACTGTTTTAAATATCTGTACTTCACTGTTTAATATTAATGTGTTGGATTCTAATAGGTAACCATGAAGTGAGCCTAGTATTCGGGATTGCATTGGGTAATTAGACGCACATATCTAATTCACTTAAGTTGTTGTCGTCTTGAGATGATAGGGATATCAATGATTCATCGACTGAATGGCTTAATATGGTACAAAATAATGGTTTAAACTCGCTCAAATAAATTCAGTATAAGTTCTCGTCAGAATGAATAGAAGCACACTTAATAAGATCAATTGAGTTGTTGTTCTAATCGGTTCCTGCATCTAGTGGAATCACCAAACAATCACCATCCTACTATCAATAAATCCCATTAATGTTTCTTTCATATTAGTAAAGCTCTCTCTCTCTCTTTCTGTGTGTGTGTGTGTGTGTGTGTGTGTGTCTGTGTGTGTGTGTGTGTGTGTGTGTGTGTGTGTGTGTGTTTAGATTTTTAACTTTCATATTAGTAAAGCTCTCTCTCTCTCTTTCTGTGTGTGTGTGTGTGTGTGTGTGTGTGTGTCTGTGTGTGTGTGTGTGTGTGTGTGTGTGTGTGTGTGTGTGTGTGTGTGTTTAGATTTTTAACGTAGCTTTAACAATGTTTCAGTCATATCGCTACGATGTCTGCAGTGTAACAGTTTATAGTGATGTTTAGCACTGGGGCATCAAGCCGCAGACATGTAGCATGGTGTCCAACCCAGTCAAATTACCCTGACGCCAGGCCGACCAGTCCTAACACTAACCTCTTAATGCTGAGCTCCAAGCGAGGCAGCTGTAAGTACCATTTTTAAAAATCTTGGAGAATTATATGTTGTGTAACTCGTATGTTCACGTAACATTTCGTGCAATAACATCGTCTCAATGCTCCAGTGTTATAATTTGAGTCCGTTATGATCGTATGTTTTCATACAAATATTCTTGGGACAACGTCTTTCGGCAGTATCATTATTTTTGTCTCTATTGTTAACACATTTAACAATAAGTCTTTAAAATCAAATGTATTGCTATATTAAAAATACTAGTACAGATCAAGAATGATTAGATTGAGAGCTCTTCCATATGTATGCGATAGCAAAACGTTTGCTCTTAAGAAGTACCCTCAATAAAGAAGATGTTATTGGCATGTTCAGCACATTTAATTGAACACTTTACCTGATGTTGCTCGTGTGCACTTATCATAATTGTATGATGTACCTAGTTATGCATATTTAGTCCTGATTGTGTGTGTTGCATTTGCCCATAATTCATGGAAAGTAAGGGCTATTTTTGTCTACCATGCACTATATAGCTAATGTTTGTCTATGATTGTAAAGTATATGCGAAGATAATTATTACTTGTAGGTATGGACTAAAACTTTGATTTAGCTTCAACACATTAACTTCTCTTCTGGTAGTCCTGGTCTGCATGATATTTACGATGTTCTTTACACATATTGAAGTGAAAGACATGTCCTTGTTTACATCTTATATGTTCTGAAAATGAACTTTCGACTTACATCCCAGTGCACATTTTGTGTATTAGGTTTTATATTAAGGGTGTTTAAGTCAGAAGTATATATTACTATCTTAAAGTCTCGGCTGGATTTAATTTGAGAGGATTTATTTATTTAAATTATTCCTTGGAATTACAAAGCACCTTTTAATACTTTCGGACTAGATCATTACTTTATGGTTACTATGGATTCAGTTAGAGACATTTTGGTTATTTCATTGTGATACACGAAGATTGTTGCACATCAACACTACTCCAGGCTATTGATACCAAAGCACACACATGATTGGAGTTCATTAGGAACGCCACTAGTATTATCCATACTTTTGTAATTGTACTATAACTTTTAGGACTCTCTGGGATTTGTTTTTGACAACATTGTAGTTCCTATGTTAATGATCAGTTTATATCATCGGGATATGCATTGTTTAAAGAAGTTTAAAAAATGTGTCTGTTTTCTCTCTCTTATGCTATTTTGTGTAAGGCCATAGAGTCGTAACAACCCGATATTACTCGTATGTAATTTGAGCTTATCATACTTATAATATTAAAATTCAATCCTTGGAACATTTAATTAACGCGGTTTTGGCCTTTGAGGCTGATCCATCCATTGTCGTCGCAACCCCCACACGCGAGTATTGCATGTTCATTTTTCTTTTAATAGTGTCCTTGGGGATTCCAGCACAGACGTGACATGAGTGATTCAGTCACTGGGGTAGAGTCTCGTACGGATGTCAAATGGTTTCCCCAAAAAATGGCCAAACTCCTTTCTTTGATACTACATGAGTATAATATACCTTTTCTGAAGCGATTATGGAGCAGAAAATATCACAGGGAGTGGACTCTGATAGGCAAGCCTACGATATCGATCAATACATACCGCTAGCACACCCATGGAAATGAACGAATGCAACGGTTATCAGCTGATGAACTGTGTACCAATACTTGGTCTTTTATTTTGACTTTGTAAATCAGCGCTGTTTGTTATTTGTGCTCATAAATGTCAGTGATTTTATATTGCTGACAGCACAATCTCAAACGCAGCGGCACTGATTATTTTATCCTTGATTTCTAGCGGAGTAAAATTTACTTATCGTATTGAGGGTGCTTAGTGCGGCTGCAAACCTTTGGAAATAGACACGTACTCGTGCATGTAGTCGCATCGAAATTAATTTGCTAGCCCCACCAGAAATGCCGTTCGCCATAAATATAGTGGTTTTGATTACAGTCACACCAAATACGACAGTTGCTGCAGCAGCTAGACTGGACGTAGAAGCTACGACCAAACACGCGCATTTATATTTTACGATCTGTACAGTTCCCTTGGTAATTTCGTTTTGCAGCAGTACTTCAACTTCGATTATGTTTTCACGTCCGTAAGACTGTGCATCAGGCATACTTCTTCGATTAATACTAGAATGACGTATTTAATTGTACGACAGGCAGACCTTGTGCAGTCTCATCCTCACGGGCTGGGGCAATGCGTACACTAACTGGTAGCCAATAACCCTTTTTAACTGGCACAATTGTCATGCAGTTATAAAAAAAACTATGTGTCTGCGGAAATTTTACGTTCTGATGGTCGGACATTACACTCAGATTACGGTAACACCATTTACAGCTAATGATTATTTTTGCACTACACCTCTTACCAGAAAACGTGCGTCCTTGTTGAATAACAGTCGAGATTTTTTTGGTTTATGCGGAGTCGATGCTGATGGACAATTGTCATCTCTAAATTTAATCGGGGTGGATACCTCGGTGAACATCACTTCGCCATTGTATAAAAGATCTCCGAGAGGTTTTACATATGCTGATGGGGTCAACTTTTGTTAGTTTGCCTGG